>BLSH010389319.1:1057467-1075295 GCA_018402905.1 Glandirana rugosa
GACCCTTGAGTCGGACGCGAGGATGTTACTAGTCTGACTTTTACTTTTCCGCCTCTTATCCATGGCAAATACGGTACCTATTCTCCGCCTTTTCATTTTCAGTCTGATCATTGTAGGAGCGCAGGCTGAGTTCCCAGCATAGCTAGGGAACTGACCACACTGTGCCCTCATGCTCAGTGTAGACAGTTTTTTAATAGGGAAGCAGAGGGGCTGCCAAGAATACCAAGGATTTCACACAAAAGAAACAATACAAAGAGAACAAGATACTTTTTCATATAAGTACATGGTACAGCAGGCACATATCAAGAGTATGAAATGTAGGGTTTACAAATGCTTTAAATGAAGCATTAAAAAGGCAAAGACTCTTCTTCTACTATAGCAAATCCAAGCAAAAGTTCCCAATCGGAGCCCTGTAATGGTTTACAAATCAATATGTACCCCATGATTATAGAAATAAGATATCGCAGTTAGCTGTAGAAAGAAACCATTTAGTTATTACAAATGAGCTAAAAGAAACCAGTTTGTTTATTACAAATTATCTAAAACTACAATACATTGCAAATTTTGAAGAGAACACAAGTTAAGTTCCAGCAACACGACATTTCCATATCACAAAGAACATAAAAGACATGTACATCGGAAACAGACAATGACATCAACAAAAGCCCACAAATACTACAAGAAAACAAGGAATTTATGCAATGAAATATCTCCTTAAAGAAAAAAAAAAAAAACACTGGAAGCGCGGTGGGGGCGTAAAGTACCCTATAAACTAATTTCTCTTATTTAATTTCATACATTTGTCTAAAAACGCAGTGGAGCTAAGCGCACGGTTATTAACATCCCAGCTATCAGAGGCTGTGTTGCATGACCCCCCCCCCCCCTTTTACACATTAGTGTTAGTGCCAGTAAAACATTTTTGGAGGTGGGTGCATTTTATTATTTTTCTGGAGAGATACATAGGACTATAATAACTTGGAGTGGTGTCCATTAAAACAGGTCATTGCTGATGGACCATAAAGTAAAGATAAGGTGCTACAACCCAATAAGGTGAAGAAATCCTCCAGAGCTAAATCGGGTGCAGGATAAGCAGTCGCTGATGTTAACGCGTTTCAGCCTTGTTCACAACAAATGTTGTGATTGGTTGTGAACAAGGCTGAAGCGCGTTAACATCTGCTGTACGATCGTTGTGTCTTATGGAGAACTAATAAATCTGAAGATTTTTAAGTGCATGTATGGAGTTGCAGATCATCTTCTTCTAAAATTGTTGATGGTCCAGTGTAGTCATCCCCAGGTGATTGGCAGACCCTTGCTATGCTGTGTTATTGATTTATTCATTAAAAAGTGTCTGTAAACCCTCACATATACCCAATGAAGTGACTAGCCTCAGGCGATACACAGAGATGAAACAAGTCCTCCTACATAAGTTATACCTGTTTATCTGCAGCCATATGTCCTGTACAGTCTTCCAAAACACAGATTTTATACAGCATCTCCTCAGCTCTGAAAAGCAGGGAGATAGGGATCTGAAGTCTTACACTGCAGAGCTCAGGGAGAAGAGCTCTGATTGAAGAGAGGGACACACCCCCTTCACACAGCACACATGCACAGCTGTGGTTGTCAATCACAGGCTGTGTGCTGGAGCTCTCATCCCCATCACCATCTCTTGAGAGTCAGGAAAAGCTGTCAGAAGTGACTCATGCAGATAAAAGAGAAACTAGACAGCAGAGAGAAATCACAATCAATGCTCTCAATAGAGACAAGTACACAGTATAGAAGGATGTGCTTTGTTCATGTTTCATGTCTGAGTTTTAGAACCACTTTAAGTCATTTGTGAATGTACACGCAAACTGTACAGCCTTCATCACCTGAGAAATCAAATCGATCATATAGATAAAACACATGGAGGAAGATTTACTAAAACCAGAGCACTCAGAATCTGGTGCAGCTGTGCAGGGTAACCAATCAGCTTCTAACTTCAGCTTGTTCAATTGAGCTGTGACAATAAGCCCACGTTCACATTGGGTTAATTTGACAATGTCAAATCGGCAGCTATTGCCAGCAATAGCACTATCCAAATTGGTGCGGCGTTGAACAGATTCCCAAAAGTAGTTCCTGTACTACTTTTGGCGACTTTGGGGGCGATTTGAATAGACATCTGTGCATGAATCCGCACAGAGGTCTGTCAAATCGCCCCCGAAGTCAGACTGCATTGCCGGTTTGAAATTGTGCGAGTTCAGCTGCACTTGCACGACTTCTAACCTGTATTCAGTGTGAACCTGGGCTAAGGGTCCTTTCGCCCGGCAGACTCCGCTTTGCTCAGCTGGGGATTGTTCTGCTGATCTCCGCTGAGCAGGCGGATGACAGGTCCGTCTCTGCTCACTGTGCAGAGACGTACCTCTCAGTCACGCTCCCCTCTATGGGAAGAACGAATGAAAACAGACTATCTGTCCGTTTTCATCCAATCCTCCAGACGGATGGAAAAACAGGATCACCATCTGTCTTGATATAACAGACAGGATTGTATAGCAGTGGGTGGCAGTGGACATGTCACCGCTGACATCCACCTCTCCCCATCAGTGAATGGAGGCTCTGATAAGGTTCGCCTGAAAAACTGACAGGTGGAGCTGATCGGAAAGCCTGTGTGAAAGGGGCCTAAACCTGGAAGCTGATAGGTTTCTATGCACAGCTGCACCAGATTTTGCACTTTTCAGTTTTAGTAAATCTCCCCATAGGGAACTGGATAGCCCATCGAAAAAAAAGGAACTTACTACAGTATATACAATACTTTATGGAACATGAATTATATATTGATGCGTTCTCTATAAATGAGGTTGTTACCTGCATAAACTTGTATTGTACAAAATATTTTATTGATGTACATTTTAACAATTGTTTATAAATGAACTTCCGTTATTAGACAGATGTATGAAATGGAATGCAAGAAATCAGTTTGATACCTTAAAAGTCCCCCTTTTTTGGGGGGGGGATGCTGGCACAGACTATGATCACAAATTAGTTCCACAGACTATCTAAATATTTCCTACCTCTTCAATCTCCTTCATGAAGCATAGGGAAGAAATGATCAAAAAATACATTTTTAAAACATTTTGCATTACAAAAGTTAAGACAAGGGTCGCTGAACAAATAAAAAAAAAAAAAAAAAAAAAAAAAAAAAAAAAAAAAGGGTTGGCTACACAAAAAAGGCATCAGCAAATTCTATTTAGTACATACCATGAGTGGTATTTTAAGCAGTGTTAGAAAAAGACTGCTGTGACAATGTTTTTTTTCCACCACTCCATTCTGGGTTTAAACAATGCTAGCCCTCAGCTTTTTCATTTCCAAAATATAGAACTAACTGGTATAAACTGGTGCTGCTGGCTAGTCTTGTACATAACAGACAACACATATTGAAGGACGACTTATAGTAGTCAACCCTCTCAATATAATACTACCCTATTCAAGCAACAAAGAAGCCTGCATCAGACCACAGGCCTCCTATTGAATTACTTGTTGAATGAATCCAGGCAGTGCGCTATTTACAACTATGCAGCTCATGGTACAGAATGACTATATTCTTCAGATCTTGTGTACTACAGCATAGAGTGATTTTGTAACACTAGACCACATTGGGGGGACTGTTCTATTATGTAAGGATCAGTAAGGATCACAGCCACAATTATTTCAAGGAAGACTGGTGTAAACGACTATTTCATTAGGGAGCAAGTATGAATGTGTTTCAGAACAAGACTAACCTGGACAACTGTAATCCTAATCACTAATATGTACCTCTTTGATTTCATCTTTTGCTTGCTGAAGCTTGTCAGGTTTGTTGGCAATCTGTAGCTTGGCTTCTGCCTCTCGTTTCTTCTGTAGGTTCATTTGAGCATCCTGCCATTTTTGCCAACACTTCATTCGTTGGTCAAAAACTCCCTGCAAGGGTAATCAAGCAAACTCACTCAGTATCCAAAATGTAATTTTCTTGGTCAATATGTTTATTAAAATGTATAGTAGAGCATATACTTGGCACAGACTGAATAGTAGCAGGAAGAGAAATATGACATTAAAAGCATATGATACTGATACTATGTGTCAGCATTGCACGATCCAAATGCTATTAAGAGAACATAGCAGCCCCATGAAGACCCAGTTTACGTGCTCAACAAGAGATCGATAAGTAGGGTCTGGTGGGCTACATTGTGTCACATAACTCTTGGCTTGGTCACACCATGTGCATATTTATTATGTATGTCTCTGCAAGGACACAAAGAGAACAATTGTTGCTATCTGTCCTATTCACACCATAACACTGGTATCAAGCGTCGGCTTATTACTGTGCAGAGATATGCAACAAATTATCTGCAAGGGCAAAAAAAACAAAACAAAAAAACAATTGAAAACAGGTGTAGCGGTGCCACCTTCTCAATGCTCAGCTCCACCGAGTGCTCAGACTAGGTTATAGATAACTAATACATGATCCACTCGAGGAAAAGTCGGCACTCGGGATAACTTCAAATAGCGGTCTTCCTTTATTGAAATAACATGAACAGCTTAAAACAGCCAACGCGTTTTAGCGGTCAGGCCTTAGTCAGCCATGACTATGTGCTCTGTTCACACCACAATGTTGAGGTCACATCAGTTATTTTTTTTGTTTCAAGGGTTTTTATTAAGTTTTCTGCACATTACAGAAATAAATAAAGTAGTAGAAAAAGCAAAACAGGTTTGCTGTAGATTACAACGTATAACAAGTTCAATTGGTAACACAATACATGGTAATATCTATTAGCCGTGCACACAATAGGGTACAGCCAGGCCACACATGACTTCAAAGTTTGCTTTTAACGGCCATCCCGCTCCTCAGCCTGGGCACCCCAACTTGGGTTCACACTGTACCTGAAGGGCCGAGGAGCAGCACGGCAGCCCTCCTTGTATGCATCAGTCATGCAGCTCCTGGGTGTGTTGTGAGGAGGGCCTGGCTTGGTGGTGTAGCTGGTCAAGATGGATCGTGTTTGGTAAATTAAGATGGGCAAGTGTATCCCAGTGCGCGCAGAACCATATGGTGTATACAACATAAATAACTATTCATTGGCCGTGAAGTTCATAGCCAGGGATAAGCCTGGAAGAGGAAGAAACAATGGTAGACAATTGCTGGGGATTTCATACGTTTTTGGATCCGATTTGAGATGAATGGCCTCCACTACTGGATTGTAGATCGTGGTAAACTGCTGAGGGGTGAAGACTGAAAATGTTTAAGGTAGGGAAGGACTGGTAGTCTAATCTAGAATGTGTTATAGAGGAGTACTTCTCTGGTCCTTAATCCAGGGCTCCCAGTGTTTGACAAATTTTGAGGTGGCGAGGTTGGCCTTAGCAAATGCTGCTTCAAGCTGTTAGTGCGAGTTTAGCAAGCTGATGAGATCCAAGGAGGTTGGTCTGATTTCCATTTTTTTGCGACTGCTAATCGTGTGGCAATCAGGATGTGGGAGGCGAGGACCTAAACGTGGCCAGGCCAAGTGGGGATTGACAGACCTATTAGGAGATCCAGAGAGGACATTGAGGTCGGTCTTTTGCAGAGAGAAGATAGTATGGAGGCGACTTCTTGCCAGTAGGGTTTGATGCGGCAACATTCCCATCATATGTGATATAAGGTTCCCATATCACCGCAGCCTCTCCAACACAATGGTGAAGTGGATGGGAATATGTTAGCCAGTCTCGACGGAGTATAGTACCATTTGTGAAATAGCTTTAGCAGGGATTCCCAGTGGGTGATGCAACGGGATGCTCGACATGGGAGCATGAGGGCTTCATTCCATAGCTTGGTTGAGGGCGAACTGTCTGTAAACTTACGCCATGTCCGTTTTTTTTTTTATCTGCGCAGAAAACATTTTGCAGATGCCTGTGTAGAAAATATCCAATACCAGTGTTGCAGTGTTAACAGGGCTGATAGAGAACGATGGTTTTTGTTGTGCCCTTGCAAAAACAGCTGCAGGAAAACTCATATCGTTGCACATGGTGTAAATTAGGCCAAAGAGAAAAGGGGGGGGGGGGGTACAGAGTCAGGGGGACAACCAGAAAAGGGCCAAAATGCAATTTTTTTTTTTTTTCTAATAAAACAAATGATCAGGTGGGAAATAAGATTTCTGGTACAATAATGTTCTTGTTGCATGTGTGAATAACAAAAACAGCAGATCACCCAGGGGGTACACAGGGAAGGGAACAAAGTATATTGGCATGAGTGATATCTCGTGCAACTAAACATTTTAGTAAACAAAATATCAACTAGATGACCGTACGGCGAACGCTATAGGTCTGCACAGATTGTCTAAGCCCAAGGGCAATGAAAGGTCAGATAAGGCAAACCGGCAGGCCGTTCGCCAGAAAATAGGGAGAAGGGGAGGGGGGTTAGGTGGAAGAAGCAGGAGGGAAAGCAAGAATTTGCCAAGGAAAGTAAGATGGAGAACAAAGGGGATGAAGGGAAGGGGGGTTTCGGCAAGCTTGGGCTGCAATTTCATTAAGGTTTCAGTTTGCAGTTTTATAGGACACATCTGGAGTATTAGGCATATACTATGTTTAAAGCATATCTAAACCGAAAAACAAAAATTTGAAGTGGTATTAAAGCCAAAAACAGAAATGTAATTAAGAGTGGTGCAGTCTACACAAGTTTATATACAGTATCTCACAAAAGTGAGCACACCCATACATTTTTTTGTAAATATTTTATTCTATGTTTTCATGTGACAACACTGAAGAAATGACACTTTGCTACAATGTAAAGTAGTGAGTGTACAGCTTCTATAACAGTGTGAATTTGCTGTCCCCTCAAAATAACTCAACACACAGCCATTACTGTCTAAACCGCTGGCAACAAAAGTGAGTACACTCCTAAGTGAAAATGTCCAAATTGGGCCCAATTAGCCATTTTTCCTCCCCTGAGACCTAGTGTTACAAGGTCTCAGGTGTGAATGGGGAGCAGGTGTGTTAATTTGGTGTTATCGCTCTCACTCCCTCATACTGGTCATTAGAAGTTCAACAGGGCACCTCATGGCAAATAACTGTCTGGGTATCTGACAAAAGAACTGTTGCTCTACATAAAGATGGCCTAGGCTATAAGAATGTTGCCAAGACCCCAAAACTGAGCTGCAGCATGGTGGCCAAGACCATACAGCGATTTAACAGGCCAGGTTCCACTCAGAACAGCCCTCGCCATGGTCAACCAAAGGTGTTGAGTGCATGTGTTCAGCGTCATATCCAGGCGGTTGTCTTTGGGAAATAGACGTATGAGTGCTGAAAGCATCATTGCAGAGGTTGAATGGGTGAGGGGGGTCAGCCTGTCAGTGCTCAGACCATAAGCATCAAATTGGTCTGCATGGCTGTCATCCCAGAAGGAAGCCTCTTCTAAATATGATGCACAAGAAAGCCTGCAAACAGTTTGCTGAAGACAAGCAGACTGAGGACATGGATTACTGGAACCAAGTCCTGTGGTCTGATGAGACCAAGATAAAGTTATTTGGTTCAGATGGTCTCAAACGTGTGTGGCGACAACCAGGTGAGGAGTACAAAGACAAGTGTGTCTTGCCTACAGTCAATTATGGTGGTGGTAGTGTCATGGTCTGGGGCTGCATGAGTGCTGTCGGCACTTGGGAGCTACAGTTCATTGAGGGAACCATGAATGCCAACATGTACTGTGACATACTGAAACAAAGCATTATCCCCTCCCTTCAGAGACTGGGCCACAGGGTAGTATTCCAACATGATAACAACCCCAAACACACCTTCAAGACGACAACTGCCTTGCTAAAAAAAAAAAGCTGAAGGTAAAAGTGATGGACTGGCCAAGCAGGTCTCCAGACCTAAACCATATTGAGCACCTGTGAGGCATCCTCAAATGGAAGGTGGAGGAGCGCAAGGTCTCTAACATCCATAAGCTCTGTGATGTCATCATGGGAGGAGTGGAAGAGGACTCCAGTGGCAACCTGTGCAGCTCTGATTAACTGCATGCCCAAGAGGGTTAAGGTAGTGCTGGAAAATAATGGTGGCCACACAAAATATTGACACTTTGGGCCCAATATGGACATTTTCAGTTAGGGGTGTACTCACTTTTGTTGCCAGCGGTTTAGACATTAATGGCTGTGTGCTGAGTTATTTTGAGGGGACAGCAAATTTACACTGTTATACAAGCTGTATACTCAATCGTTTACAATGTAGCAAAGTGTCATTTCTTCAGCGTTGTCACATGAAAAGATATAATAAAATATTTACAAAAATGTGAGGGGTGTACTCACTTTTGTGAGATACTGTATCTGGTGGCTACAATCGCTTTTTTTCACCTGGTGATCCAGCCAGTATCCTTTTGGGATAAAGGTTTTACACAAACAAAAAAGCTGACCATTGTAATCACCCCTGTCAGTGTTAAATGGTTTGTCTCAATTCTCCAACCTCCACTTTTGGTGCACAGCATAGTCTGGTAAACGAAACAGCGGGATCAACAGGCAAAAAAAAAAAAATCGAACACATAAGGGAACACAGAAAAACAAGCACTGCATTAATAATGCTAGTTATTATGTGGCATTTCTGATTTTGCAACTTACTAGTCCTTAAAGGATAAATTCACCTTAAAAAAAAATAATAATAAATGCGCATCTTTCTGCAACTAAAAAAAAAAAAAGCGCATTTATGACCCTTTTTAATTGGAGCCTGGAAAGCATTGTACCTGCAGACTTCTCAGTGTATCTGTCTGCTCATATCTCATACGGGCAGGTAGATACACACTGACAGGGAAAGACAAGGAGTGCTCAACAACGCCATGGTAGTTTATTGAAACTACAAGCAGACAGCCACAAAAGCTGTCGAGAAATGTAGTTTCCCATACACATAGGACTGTGATTGAATGACATGGCCCCGCACAGCCACGTTATATTCAGTGACAGCAGGCAGCTGGAGAAGATGCCCGCTCGCTGTCACTGGGGGGTGTAGTCTGCAGCTGCTGGAACATGTTATGCCCTAAATATGGGTGGAACATGTAACATGTTCCAAAAGGTGAACTTATCCTTTGAATTTGGAGGCTGCATTTGTTTTTGGTTTTTGTTTTTATAGGCTTTTTTTCTTTTACTGTAGGTCTTAAAATCTACATATATGTGGGGTTTCTGAACTCGGTATAAACAGAACAAATTATTTTAGTGAAAACTTACTTTTACAGCAGCAATAAGTCGAATATAGTCACTTAAAAGTTCTGAAAACACATAGAAGTCAGCAAACGCCTGCTCCTGATGTAACTGGTCAATCTTTTCTTCTACTTCAGCAAGCTGGGACAGTGCTCTGGACAGGGCCGTGTGGTCTTCAGAATTGCCCAGCATAGCAGCACTCTTTGCAAATGCAGCTGTGTTGGCTGACAGCTCTATAAGTCAAGGATACATAAAACTGTAGTTGATTATATTGAACAAACATGACAAACACCCTTTTATAGATATATGGACACTAATTAAAATACCAATCACTGGCTGCAGACTGAGCCCAACTAATGTTAGCATCTGTACTGGCCGCAGTTCTAGAATGCAGGAAACACTCTAAAAACATTGCAATGAAGGCCCAGCTGTATGCAGTGGTGTATTTTGGTTTTGTGCTGCCCTAGGCAAGACTAAAATCATGTGCCGCCCCCAACCCCCCCCCCAATCTAAATTTGGGCCACCCTAGCCACGGTATACCGGTCTGGTTTCAGGGTCTGATGGGGAAGCTGCAGCCGATCACAGTGAACAGCTGCACTTCCTCATCAGACCATGAGACTGGATTCATCCAAGTGCCATATATAGAAGTATTGCCCATGATCTGACGCTCAAGGTGATGTGAGAGACAATCACTGTTTGCGTGCATTTGGGACTGCCACGTGTGTTCAACTATGTGTGCGCGCACAGGAGGATGGGGACACTTTACTTTTTTTTTTTAATTATTAATTTCATTTTTACACGGTTGCTTTAATTTTATTTTGCAAACATCCTTGTGACAGCAATAGGCACGCAACAGGTACTCTTTATAGAGAGATCTGGGGTCTCCTCTGCACTTAAAAGCATTCAACACATCAAGGCTGGGGTTTTTGAATGCTTTAGATATTTAAAAACTGGCACTGCCGATAAAACCGGAAGTGGTGTCATGTCGCTTCCGGTTTAATGCTGTGAACAGCTGAACAGAGCCGATCCCGGCTTTGTTTGGCTGTCCTGCCAGCCGGCAGACGTGCCAGCTGGTCGAATGGGTATCCTAGTGGGACAAGAGCGCCCGAGAGAGCTGTGGAAGGTGGGGGTTTAAATGTATGTCCCCTCCCGCTGCTTGTAATAGCAATTGGGCGGCTAGTAAGCCACCCCCGATTGCTAATACAAAAGAGCTGGCCACCGGCTCAAAAAAAAAGAAGATACTGGTATCGCCCTGGTACAACCACCAAAAAGGACGGGAAGTGGTTAAAGAGCCACCTCTGCCCTTCTGTCAGGGAGCAGCTCTGTTTGCCTTGCGGTGGATACTAATAATGTCCCTAGCCAAGAAATACCTATAAGACAGTCTAAAGTGGACAAATACAGTAAAGCATGACCACTGACATTCTGCTAAAAAAGCAGGAAAAAAAAAAACTATATATCTTAACCTAAAACGTACCAGTCGAAGATTTTAAAGCAGTGGTTCTCAACTCCTGTCCTCAGGACCTACTAACAGGCCCAGATTTTAAGTATTACCATGGGGAGATGCAGATTAGAATACTGCAATCACTGAAAAGCAAATGATATCACCTGTGATCTATTTCAGTAATCCTGCAAACCTGGCCTGTTAGTGAGTCCTGAGGACAGGAGTTGAGAACCACTGCTTTAAAGGATAGGTTCACCTTTCAGAACAGGTTATACCCATATTTAGGGTGCAACAAGTAACATGCCACTTCGCACCCACCTCCTGCTGCCAGTGCTCCCAGCTCCGCCCACACAGCTGCATCATTCATTCACAGTTTCCTGTGAATGAATGAACTACAAGTACCATCATCTGCTCAGGTAGATGGCTTGTAGTTCTCATATAACTGGGGATGCTGATCGGAACACTGATTCCCTCAGTAGCTGTCTGCCCGTATGGGAGGTACGAGCAGACAGCTGACAAGAGTCCGCAAGATCCTAACATTGCACCTGTGATCTGCTAATTGCGTATTCAATGCTTTACAGGTTCCCTAGAACCTATTTTTTTTTTTACCTGGAAAAATGATGTAAACTAGTGTGCATTATTTTTTTTGAAAGGTGAACTTATCCTTGAACCACTTGCATACCGCCGTACGTCATATGACATCCTCGGCTTTCAGTGGTGATATCTGAATGATGCCTGCAGCTGCAGGGAATCATCCAGATAATTTCTTTCAGCTGGCGATTCCCTACACCAGGGATATGCAATTAGCGGACCTCCAGCTGTTGCAAAACTACAAGTCCCATCATGCCTCTGCCTGTCATGCTTGTGGCTATCAGAGTCTTGCAATGCCTCATGGGATTTGTAGTTCTGCAACATCTGGAGGTCCGCTAATTGCATATCCCTGCCCTACACCCCAAGAAACATAGCAGCTGTTTGGCCACTTGATCATTCTTACCGGCGATGGGAGGGGACATCCCGCCGCACTCCTGTGCTCCTCCCAGCCCGCCTGGGCGATCGGCGAGCCAGAAGAGGAATCTGCCAGTGCCGAAAGGAAGCCATAGAGAAAACCGAGACAGATGGTCCCCAGCAATCTCTAACTCTAGGAGGCCTGGGCGCAACGTTATGACGTCACGTCCAGGCCGGGGGAAGTAAACAAAGTCAGGGACTCGGCAGGTAAGCCTGAGGTCTTTCAACTTTTTTTTTTTATCTCAGGCTTTCCAGCCTGGAGGAGAGATGTGGAGTCTTATAAAGACTATTCCTATTACAAGGGATGTTTATATTCCTTGTAATAGGAATAAAAGTGATCAAAAAAAATTCTTTAAAGGGAGAGTGTAAAAAAAAATAAAATAAATAAAATTAAAGTGCCCCATCCCCGTGAGTTCGCAAGCAGAAGTGAACGCATACATAGGTCGCACCCACGTATGTAAACGATGTTCAAACCACATGCGAGGTATCGTTGCGAACATTAGAGAGCAATAATTCTAGCCCAAGTCCTCTTCTGTAACTCTAAACACGTAACTTGTAAAAACTTTTAAAGCGTCGCCTATGGAGAATTTTAGGTACTGAAGTTTGGCGCCATATCACAAGTGTGTGCAATTTTAAATGACATGTGAGGTATCCATTTACTCGGCGTAACATCTGTCTCATTATACAAAAAAATTGGGCTAACTTTACGGTTTTGTTTTGTTTTATTCACGAAACTGTTTTTTCCCAAAAAAATTACTGCGCAAATACCATGCGACATAAAAAGTTGCAATGACCGTCAGTTTATTCCCTAGGGTGTCTGCTAAAAAAATATGTATAATGTTTGGGGGTTCTGAGTAATTTTATAGCAAAAAAAATTATGATTTTTACATGTAGGAGAAAAGTGGAATTTGCGCGATATGGAAGTGGTTAAAGTCAGCCATACATGTCCTGAATGGCAAGGCATGTAGAACCTACTATGCCATTAAGAGACAACTGTACCACCCAAAACCCCTCTTGGAGGCTGGCTTCAAATCTTAGACCTTGTCATCACCAACAGCCCCAAAGCTTATTACCATAAGACCCCACTGAACAAAGATGCCCAGGGTAAAGTATATGGAGGGAGGCTGGACTGTCAATAGAGTGGCTGGGGGAACTGCTTGAAGATAGGGCCTACTTCCAACTGTACTAAATACACAGTAGTTGAAGTGATACTATACTCACTGTTTAAATTACTATTACTAGATGTGGATGATTGCACTGAATTTTTTTTTTATTAAAATAAACACATCCAAGTACCTTTTTTCTAATTGATATACAGCTGTCACGTGACCCAGCTCTTTCCCAGCCTGTCTGCAGGGAAACATAAGCAGGAGGAGCCTCTAGTCCTCTGCTGCTGGTCACATGTTCAAAGAAAAACTAAAAAGAAAAAAAAATAGCCCTTCGGATACAGAGTAAAAATAAATTATTAATATCAAACCATTTTAAAAATTGTCATACAAATATATATTTGAAATATTTTTGGCAAAAACACGGTGTGGGCGGATTTCTGCCAGTCACAGGCTGTCATGCCCCTCCAGCCTGTCTTCGAATAAGAGGGAGGTAAAGGCTCCATCAATCTACAAGTATTATTCCAACCCTATTGTGTTTAGTTGGTTAGTGGGCATGGAGGAAGAGAGCGGAATTGGGCTGTCATTTACCACTGGGTATATGCCCACATGTGTGACTCTGTAGTCACATGGGCTGCTCAGATGTGATAGGGAGGAAATGTTCAGCATAGAAACTCACTGAAAACTGAGGATGTGCAGAGTTGCCAAAATTGCTCTGCAAAATCCAAAGCTGAATTGGGGACATGAACAGAAGGGGGCAATAGAGAGCAGCAGGGTCAACCAGTTGTTTTGCAGAAAATGAATCTCATAGTGAGCATCAACAGCATGTAATACAGCATTTGAGTGTTCTTTTTTTTTTTTTTTTTTACAGATGTGCGTATAGTGACAATTTAACACCCCCCACCCCTTCCCCACTGCAACCATGCTCAGCCCATAGCTCTACATTTCTAAAATGTGTTTGGTCCTGCCCTAAAACTTATTTAACATTGGGAGGGGGGAGTGTGTGTAGAGAAAGAAAGGGACAGAGTGCAATGTGGAGCATAGAATAAGTGTCGGTTCACACAGGGGCGATCTGACTTAAGGGGCGTTTCGAAGCCGCTCCGCACAGTGCGACTTGCAAATTACTTCTATAATAGAAGTCAATGCAAGATGCTTGAAGTCGCCCCCAAAGTAGCACAGGAACCTTTTACTAAGTCGGAGCGACTTAATCGCTCCTATTAGAACGGTTCCATTGCACTGCATGGAGCGCGACTTGTTAGGCGGCTAAGTCACCTGACTAGTCGCCCCTGTGTGAACCGGGACTAAGATATGGGAAAAGGTGGGGCAGAGAAAATCAAGGGAGGAGGAAGAGAAAAAGTAAAACACAGGAGAGGAGGGGGTTGAAGGTAATAAAACAGACATATTAAACATTCTGCAACACACAATGACACAAACCTTTGCGGTGGCACACCAAGGCTTCAACATTGGCGTGTAGTTTCCTAAGATGTTGATCTAGATTCTCAAATTGCTGCTGCTTTTCTTCAAACCACTGACATTGAAGAAAAATGAGCAAAAGACCAATTGATCAAGGAACAAAAACTATGTGAAATTTACTAGTGGCTGACAAGCTTGCATACAACAGTTGTGGTGAACAGACCAAAACAAATAGTGTCAAAGGTGAATTATATTAACTTTCCACCTCTATGAGCTTAAAATGCAATTGCTTAACAGAGTAAGGCCATCATTATGCAATTCAAAAAAAATCAGCTCTTACAGCATCCGATTCATTCATCTTGATTGTCATTTTGTTGACAGCGTCTGCAGCCTTGTTTACCATCCTCAATAATCCTGCTCCACTCAACGCCTGGGTGCTAACTGCTCTCGGCAGCTACAATTGAATGACAAATAAGGGCAAACAAACCGGTTAAAAGGTTGGAACCTTAACAGGGCCCCAAAGTGCAAATAAAAGGGATGTTACATTTTCTTCACTATATTACATTTCAATAGAGAGTAAACCCATTTTTTCTGATTTACTGCATCCGCTGTCCCAGAGGAAAGGATGAAAAAATAGAATTTTCATTTGTTCTTTTTACATATAGATGAACAAGCATGGAGATTGTTCTAGGTCAACGGAAAGAGGCCCAAAGCTTACAACGTAACATGGTAACTAGCACAACTACACCACAATTTATCTTTGAAAAAAAAAAAAAGAAAAAAAAAAAAACCCCGAACAAACCACACAATTTTTAAAAGGTTTAAAAAATATTATATATATTTTTTCCTTTTTATTACAAGCTATTTTGATATACGACGATGATGTGATTATGAACAAATTACCGGTATAGGTTGTATGGATATGTATATATGATGTGTGGTCAGAATGAAGACTGGTGAGTAGTAAAAGACCTTGGGCTTTCTGTACATAGGAAAGGGCTCTCCTCAGGTACTGGCTCTAGCTATATAGTGCCAGCTTACACGCCTATTTCTACAAAAATCTAAACTACTGCATGAGGACATGTGCACAAAAGCACAACATGCACCATCCCTAAGGCACCCTTTTACAACCACACAATGTACTGTAATCAAAAGGACATGTATTATGGTGCATAAGTGTATTGTTGGAACAAGATCTAAACGTATTAACCATTTAAGGTCCACCCTATAGCAGTTTAACTGCTACAGGGCGGCACCTCTGCGCCATATCACGTATATATGCACATGATCCAAAATGACCAGGTAGGGGCGCACTCCCACTGTCTGCCTATAAACTAAGCACATCAGCACTGACAGGAGGGAAGGCATCGATCCTGTGTCTCTGCAAAGCAGGGACTAGGATTCAAGTCTTCCCCTTAAAAAAGCACCTCCCACAATGTAGTAAAACACTGGTTAGGAACACAGTTAACACTTTCATTACCCCTGATGTTAACCCCTTCCCATCCAGCATCATTAGTACAGTGACAGTACATGTTTTTTTTAGCACTGATCACTTTTATTAGTGCCACAGATCCCTGAAAAGTGTCAAAAGTGTCAGTTAATGTCCATCGCAATATCGCAGTCCCGCTATAAGTTACTGATCGTCACCATTACTAGTAAAAAAAAAAAAAAAATAATAAAATAACTTTTGTGCAAACCAATCAATATACACTTATTGGGATTTTTTTTTTTACCAAAAATATGTAGCAGAATACATATTGGCCTAAATTTATGAGGAAATTAGTTTATTTTTTTTTTAAATATATTGTTTTTTTTCAAAATTGTCAATCTTTTTTGTTTATAGCACAAAAAAAAAATAAAACCAAAAAATGCAGAGGTGATCAAATACTACCAAAAGAAAGCTCTATTTTTGGGAAAAAAGGACATAAATGTTATTTGGGTGCAGCGTCACATGACCATGCAATTGTCAGTTAAAGTAACAAGGTGCCGTATCACAAAAAATGGCCTAGTCGTGAAGGTGGGTAAATCTTCTGGAAGTCAAGTAGTTAAAAAGGAGAACTATTTTTTTTTTTTTACTCCCCAGAAGTCCGAGTTCATATAGCACTGGGTCCCGTTCTGATTGGTGACCTTATTGTCCCCTAAACGGACCTCTTGATGCCAACAGTAGCAACACCCACTTTTGAAGCCCAAATTATGCGTGTTCCTGTGGAGGAGGTACAGCTAGCACAAAGCCCCTTCTCTAAACTGAGTTATGTGTCACTTTTGTAAATGTACAATCAGCACTGCTTGTTCATTCAGAAGGCTACATTCACACCGCCAATTTAGGTCTGTGCGAATAATAGCGGCAGTAATCTTCAGATTTCTGCTGCAGCTCTGGGCGACTGCAAGCTCCGTTCACATAATGACTGGTCGCCAGCGGCCGTGGCTATACATGGCTCTCTGCACAGCTACAGATTACCTTCAGTGTTCGCTGCTGGACGTACGAATAACTGCGGCTGTCGGCAACTGTCATAGTATCCTTAGCCGCTCAGAGCTGCAGCAGGAATCAGGAGATTCCAGCCACTACAATTTGCACGGTGTGAATGTAGCCAAACAGTAAAAGAGGACTCTGATTGGCCCTGATCGTTCATTTATAATACTGACAGATCACTCAGAACTGCGGCTCTGTGTGTCCATCAGCGGCTGATTTTACACATACACAGCCTTAACATAGATTTTAAATGAATGAGTGATCAGATATGTCAGAGCTGGTTCAGTGTGTAACACAGCACTAACCGTTCATTCATAAAACAGAGATCACTCTGCGCCACAAGGCTCTGTAACCCAGCGGTCAGGCTGTGTGTAGAAGCAGCCGCTGATAGACACACAGTGCCACAGGCTGTCAATGGTCTCAGGACCAGAACTGTCTATCACAAATCAATCTTCTAGTGCGTTGTTGGATGGGGAAATGGGTCAGAAACCTATCTGACCACGATGCTTAGAAACTAAGACATATACACTTGGTTCCCTAGGGAATTAAAGCATTCAAAATGTTTAATGATAGATCTTTAAAGTGGTTATAAACCCCCTCCTACACCCAGTGGGCTGCACCGATACCACTTTTTTGCCACAGAGTATGAGTACCGATACTTTACCTTTGGTAGTCGCCGATACCGATTACGGATACCTATTGCCTAGGAATAGTAGGTAGAAGGGTGGTTTGTGAGGTGCTCCTCAACATCCCCTTTACATTACACAGCCCCCTGCTCCTCAACACCCACTTTACATTACACAGCCACCTGCTCCTCTGCATCCCCTTTACATTACACAACCCCCTGCACATTACACAGCCCCCTGCATCCCTTTCACATTACACAGCCCCCTGCACCTTTGCATCCCTTTCACATTACACAGCCCCCTGCACCTCTGTATCCCCTTTACACAACACAACTCCCTGCTCCTCATCATCCCCTTTACATTACACAGCCCCCTGCACCTCTGCATCCCCTTTAAATTACACAGCCCCCTGCATCCCCTTTACATTACACAAGCCCCTGCTCCTCTGCATCCTTTTTACATTACACAGCCCCCTGCACCTTTGCATCCCCTTTACATTACACAGCCCCCTGCACCTTCCCCCAACACATTACATTTCCCCTACGTTTCCACGTCCCCCGACACATTACATTTCCCCTACGTTTCCACGTCCCCCGACACATTACATTT
>BLSH010389319.1:1139117-1149233 GCA_018402905.1 Glandirana rugosa
GCTTGGGGTTAACTTTAATTTCCCCTATTTGATGATTTTTTTATTTTTTTGGAGACAGGATTTCTTTAACGAGACATCCAGGGTCGTGTGTCTGCTCTCCTCCCTCCCCTATACCCGGCAGCACCCGCTATGCTGGTCCCAGGCACACAGATGGGCAAGTGGAGCCCAAGATACATAGTTGGGGGGGGGGGGGGGGCATTCCGGGCGGCAGCCCAGGCGTACGGTTGAAACTTCTTGTCACCATGATGACCTGGGGGGGGGGGGGGGGGTTGTCGGGCCCTGCTTTAATATTACTTTAAGGGACAACCATCAGTGCTGCCACATGAAAAGAAGCGGAGGAAATCACACACTCCCACACGTGGAAGCCTTGAATCCTTGTCTATACTCCCAGCAGCAGAGACGCAAGTTAGAGTGAACCTGTTGCACCCCTCTGCATATACTAAACACGTCAAAATACAGACATGCATTTTTATGCAGATCACTGTATCTCAACGCAGCATTAGGCTTCATGCACACTGGACGCTGGACGCTATCTGGGCTCTCTCGGCGTCAGGCAGGAGACGCTGCTTACAAAACGTTCTTTTGTAGCGTTTTGTAAGCAGTGTTTACCGGCGTTTTCTTTTTTTTTTTTTCATTAGCTTCCATTGACTGCAAAGAACGCCGGACGCCGATAAACAGCCGTTTACGAGCGTTTAGCAGTGTTTATTGGCGTCTGGCGTTTTTTGTGGTCAAAAGAACAACTTTTGAAAGCCAATTCAAGGCGTTCAGATAACAGTCCAAAAACGCCACTGCTGATAAACGACAATTAACGTCCATGTGTGCATGGACACATAGGATAACAAAGTGGCGTTTTTGGGCTTTTAAAAAAAATGCCCAAACGCCCAAAAATGGTCGTTTATCAGATACAGTGTGCATGGAGCCTAACGGTGTGAACAGGGCACACAGAATACAATGATGCCTATTTGCCCTTGTGTTGCACCTAATATGGTGTGAAATATTCCTCTAAATATCATGGGCTGAAAAGAACTGTCACCTGCGATTTTATACAAAGTTAGCTTGCATTGAAAGATATATACATTTATTAATTACAAACCAAAGTGGTACATACGTAAAATAATTCATTTACCTGGTATTAATCATTCACGGTTTTCAGTGGGCAAAGGTTCTAGAATGAGTAAAGTCATTTTCTCCATTTAGCAGGAATGGTAGTCACATTCCTTTCCTGATCACAACTCATCATCTAACAATGGCCTAGGAGCTAAATGTGCTTCTCAGTGCCCTCCTGGAAAAGTTCACATCTATGTGAACATCTGCTCCATTCATTATTCTGTATAGCTATGAAGTAAAGCTGCACGATTAATCGTAATAAAATCGCAATCTTGATTCACTTCCCCTGCGATCTCCATCACGCACTAACGTGATTTTCAGTGCAGTTAATGGAGTCCGACTTGCGGGGCGACTCAGCGCGACTTGACTGTAAGGCCTCATACACACAGGCATAATAGCAAAACGTCAGGACCGGCGTCAGGCAAAAATTGGCATCAAAAACGCGATTTCGTCTGCGTTTATGAGCATCGGCATCAATAGGCGTTTTTTTAAAAAAAACATTCCTCTGCTATTTTGTAACCTGAAAACGCCGTCACTATAAAAACGCTGGTTAACGTCGCTATGTCGTTAATGCACGTTAGTGAGCGTTTTGCCGGCTCAGCGTCAAAAACGCCATAACGTTACATCATTGGAACTCACGGGTCCTGTGTTAGATTTACATCTTAATAACGCCGACACCATCTACAGCTCAAAAACTTTGGCATTTTTATGGGGCCATTGAATAACATGGAGAGCTGCAAAAAACGCTCAAAAACACGTCAGTAAAAAATGCCTGTGTGTATGAGGCCTAATAGAAGTCAATGCAAGTCGCCTGAAGTCTCCCCAGGAACCTTTTTCTAAGTCAGAGCGACTTGTTTCTCTCCTTTCTGGGCAGACTGCCAAGTCTGAAATCATTGCTGATAAAAGAAGCTATTAAAGATGCAATCTAACTACTTCAAAGGAATGAACTCCAAGGTGTATAGAAGAGTTTAGTTTAACCATTTAAAGACAATCTTTTCTGTCATTTGTTGCTTACAAGTAAAAATCCAGTATTTTCTGCTAGAAAATTACTTCGAACTCCCAAACATTATATTTTTTTTTAGCAGAGACCCTAGAGAATAAAATGGTGATTGTTACAATATTTTAGGTCACACGGTGTTTGCACAGTGGTCTTTCAAAATGCAATTTTTTGGGACAAATTACACTTTCAAAAAAAAAAAAAAATGTAAACAGTGCCGTTAGCCCAATTTTTTTGTAGATGTAAGATGTTACACCGTGAGAATCGTGATCTTCATTATAAGCAAAAAAATTGTGATTCTCATTTTGGTCAGAACCGTGCAGCTCCACTATGAAGTCAGGCAAAGATGACTTGTTTTTAGGACCGGTTCACACTAGGAATTGCAGCGCATTCCCGTGCAATTCACATGAGGCTCTCAGTGCTGTGCAATTTGAGCCCATTTATTTTAAATGGGTTCAAATTGCACTGCACCCCACCAAAAGTAGAGCATGCACTACTTTTGGAAACTCACTGCAACCGGACTATATGGTACTTCTGTGACCTGCGTTTGAGGGGTCAGTCACTTAAAATTCACACCTGCTGCAGATTGCAAGTTCAGTGTGTTGTGAATGCCATGCAAAAAACACACACACACACACACACACACACACACAACGTGGGTTTCCCACACTGTGTTCTGGTGTGAACGGGTTTAAATATTCGAAATCAAAGGTTTTTGGGGTTATTTGTATACAGAGAGATCCATTGATAAAATAAAAGTGAGAGTAAGGCTAGGCTCACTGTGTCGGTGATTGCCGCTGCAAGACTGTAGCCGCAACCACCTGCACAGAAAAATGCAGGTGTGGGTGCACCATTAATCCTAATAGCACACTGCACGGCCTGGAAATCGCACTGCACTTGCAGTTCCCATGCGGGCTGCGATTTCAAAAATGGAGCAAGGACTTTTTCCTTGCATTGCAGGAGGCACAGAAGCCATCCAAATTAATGGGCTGCCATGCCCACGCAAAACACGGCTTGCAGAGGTACACCTGTGTGAACCAGGCCTAAGGGCATGTCCATACCAGATACTTTCCATTTTTAAACTGCATTAAAAACACATGCAAATCATTTTCCATGGACCTAGTTCACACCAGTGCAGTCAGTTCCAGTGCAGCCAACAAAAGTAGAACCTACTGAATTTTTCTCATCTGGAACATGGCAAAACACATGTCAATGCTCCATAATGCACATTGTCCTGAATTAAGGGCCGGTTCACAGGTGAAGTCATTAGAATGTCAGAGCTCCTTATTTAAACACTTGTTTCAGATAAGTGACAAAAAGATCTGAACCAAAAGGTTCAGGATGGTAGTTAGGCAACTAGCACTTTCAGAGGGAGAGGTCAGCAATGGCAGCCTTCATGTTTCTATCATGGCAGGTCTCAACGCTGAACAGTGGGAGAAGTAAATATAATCTAAATACAAAAGCCAGGTGTATTTTAATTTGGGCCGTGGTATCCTAGGAGTATATTCTTCCAGATTTGTGCAGTAATCCAGTGTGAAACTTTATTTACAGGAGCTTCCTGTAATAAAGACCAGTCAATGCTGCTCTTTTTCCTTGTGCAGAGTGACTGGTCTTGTATCCGCCCCCTCCTGTAGTTTTCTGCAGGCAGCCTGTAGTGTGTGGGGCCTGCAGGGCCCCTCCCACAGCTCTGCTCTCTGCACAGCCCAGCAATGATGTCACTGCTACTTTTTTTTAAAGGTAATATCAAGGTTTGTAAAAGGCATTTGGGACACACTAAATCAATTTTTATCCTTTGTGGCTATTGAACATATCCGAATGAAAGTTTTGTACCCGGAGTTCAGCTTTAACGTTTAGGTTTTAAATAGTTCAGTAACAAAGACTCCTTATTTAAGGGCAAGTGAAGACATCCAAAGTCATGGAAAGTCAAGCAAGTGGAAATTGGTTTGCCATTTCAGATGCCTCCCTGCTCCAATGCTGGAACAAGGACCCTCGCACCTCTCTAACCACCCTCACCCTTATTACCCTCACATGGGTAGAACAGAATCCCTCCCTGGAGATCCGCCTACTCTCAGACAAGATCACATTTATTGGCATCCTTAAAGTGGAACTTCCCTCGCTCAGTCAACATGGATTATTTTAAATCATTATGCTGCTAACATCAGTAAATATATAGGAAAGTAGATCATATTTACTTGTTTTAAACATTTATTTACACTTCTTGAGTAGCTTTCTGGTTTCTATGCCTAGGCAAATGATGTCCTACATCCCAGGAGTCTTCAGGAAGGCATTTTCTCAGCTAAGCACACCCCTCCTGCCTGCATGCCTGACCCAAGGGCAGATGGATTTCAAGAAGTTTTTGCTACACAAATCATTTATCTTTACTCAAGATGACCATGGCTAGAAATGCTAGGGGTGTTTTTGAAAGCGATTTCTCAGCTAAATAAAGCATAGAGACACAGATGGATGGGTGAATTGAGTTGAATATTGAGGGAGAGTTGATTAAAAATGAATTAAAATAGCACTTTTGGTTTGTGGGGCTCAGATGCAGAGCAGTTCTGCTTTAAGTAGAACAAGAACTGTACAATCAGATTATAAAGTCATCTTTTAATTGACCAGAATTATGTAACAGGACGACACAGATAAACCATTCATTCAATTTGTATCAAATCAGGCAAGCCCTTGTACTACACAGTTGATGGCAGATCTAAGGATATTGTATAAACAGATTATATGCTACATTCCTCCTGAAAAGCAATTGTCTCATGTATAGGTTCAAGCCTTTAGTATTTCGTAGAAGAGTGGTCTCCAAACTGTGGCACGTCTTTATCTGGCCCTTGGGGTACTGTTCCTACCACTGAAATTAGGATCTGCTACTGATACTGGCACCAACAATGAGGCACCATGTCTTCCACTGACACCCAACAATTAGGCACCATGTCTTCCACTGACACCCAAGAATGAGGCACCATGTCTTCCACTGACACCCAAGAATGAGGCACCATGTCTTCCACTGACACCCAAGAATGAGGCACCGTGTCTTCCACTGACACCCAACAATGAGGCCCCATGTCTTCCACTGACACCCAACAATGAGGCACCATGTCTTCCACTGACACCCAACAATGAGGCACCATGTCTTCCACTGACACCCAACATTGAGGCACCATGTCTTCCACTGACACCCAACATTGAGGCACCATGTCTTCCACTGACACCCAACAATGAGGCACCATGTCTTCCACTGACACCCAACAATGAGGCACCATGTCTTCCACTGACACCCAACAATGAGGCACCATGTCTTCCACTGACACCCAACAATGAGACACCTGATATGCAGTATATAGGGCATACCGATATTGATATCAGCAAAGCATAGTTATCCCAAACAACCTATCAGATTTCTTTTATTGGTTTTCAGAGAAGCATTGACAATATAGTATTACATACCCAGATAATACTTAATGAAAATCATTAACCAAACAAAACAGCTGGTGACTATGGTGTTTTACCAGAAAACTTTCTCTCCAAGCAAAATGTGAAAAGACATAATATACCTGAGACTAGTACACATGGCCTTTATCCCACAGCCTGATAGGAGCATATCTCTTAGACATATTACACTTCAATCTCCCCCGAGACTTTAGAAGTCCACTCCAACCATATTTTATCAAAAAAAAAAAAATAATAATGTTCGCACCCTCTGGCATTATAGATCAGTATATACATGGGAAATGCTTGATTTACCAACTTCACCCACATCCGCAGAGTCGGAGGCTCTGGTTTCTTCCATTGGAGAGCAATTACTTTTTTTGCATAAAAGAAATGTGGTTAGTGTCTTCCTGGTCACTCCATACTGTTCCTCTTCCAGATCTCCAAGGATACATCTGGCAGGGTTACATATATTTGGCAGAGCCAGCTTTGTCTCCATGAAAGAGGTAACCTCGGACCAAAACTAATATATCTTCGGACTTTTCCAGGTCAAGTGAAAGAAATTTCCTACAGAATTATGGCACCTATGGCATTCAGGAGAGTCTAACCTAACCATTTTATATACGTGGAATGGTGTAAAATATATTCTGTGCAAATAATTCATTTGAATTACCTTATAGAAACATAGAAAAGTGACAGCAGAAAAAGACTGAGTAGTCCATCGAGTCTGCCCCTTTTTATTTATTTTTTTTTATTTTATTTTTTTTTACTTTTTTTTTTTTTACATTAAGCTTGTTGTCTGACTATGGATTTATGTTTATCCCAAGCATGTTTGAAGCCATTTACTGTTGACTGTCTTACAACTTCTGTTGGTAGTTTATTCCAATAATCAACCACCCTTTCAGTAAAATAATACTTTCCAAGATTAGTTTTGAACTTCCCCCCAGTTAGTTTGAGGTCCCCGTGTTCTTGATTTTGGTTTCATATTGAAAAGACTGCCCTCCTGAACCTTATTCACCCCCTTGATGTATTTAAAGGTTTCAATCATGTCTCCCCTCTCCCTTCTTTCCTCCAGACTTATCACCTGCACCTATGACACTCGCCCAAAACGGTCTCCCATGTTTCATCCTGTAATATGGCGATATCCGTTTGCCATTGTGCTTTAGGCTTCATGCACACAGGACTTTAAAAAAACAGCCAAAAAACGCCAGTAGCTTATCAGTGATGTTGTCAGCTTTTACCAGCGTTATATTACCACAGTTTTTTCCCCGTTTTTAAAGGGCCAGCTTTTTTTGTTTTTTTTCAATTGGCCTAAAATGTCCAAAAATGTCGGGGATTGACGTTTTTAAGCGTTTGAATATTTTTACAGCTGAAAACAGTCCAAAAAAACCCTCAGCTCTTGGGTTTTTTTTACAGCTCAAAAACGTCACTGCTAAAAACAGTTGATAACTGCCTGTGTGTGCATGAACACATAGGATAACATGATGAAGGGTTTATTGACTGTAGAAAAAAACGTCTGCAGCTGAAAACAGCTGCTGAAAAACAGTCAAAAAACGTCCTGTGTGCATGAGGCCTTTTGAGTTCTCAATCAGGACCAGATCAAGTTGCTGCATGGAGTCCCTCCAGCGACTTGGCTATCAGTACAGTAACCCCTCATGCATAGTTTGAATAGGTTGAATGGAATGTATGTGCCACAAATGCCTTTTTCAATGCCATCACCTTAGACCCAACCAGATGCTTCTCCTGGAGTAAAATCATATGAGGCTTATATTTTCGTATTGTGGCGCTACGAAAACCGAGGTGATCGACGGGCGTTAGGTTTCACCTCGCATGCATCCACTTCCAGGAAACTAAAGTGGAATTATTCGGGACTCAGGAGCCATCAAACCTGAGAGAGCTCATGAACTAAAAACTTTGGTTTGTTACTGAAACTGTTTTGTGGGTGACTGGGAGAAGCCCTTCACGTCTGAGTTAGGAAACTGGAAAGGTTTAGTTAGTATCAGGATGGCAAGGATTTATTTTCTGTTTTGTTAATCTGATTTAGCTGCAACCTTTTAAATAAACCTGGCTGCAAGTCAGATTTTAAGAAAACCTGCCAAACGGACTACCTTTTTCCCAGGGAAGGTGGTCCCCATTGAGCTAACCCCCCACAGTATGTAATTAAACACCAAAGAGCTCTTGATTTTCGAGTTTAGGCCTCTGACATTCCAGGAGAGCACTGCTAAAGATTGTAACGGCATGGCATATGGTTATGCCCTATGGGTATATAAACCTGGAAGGACAAGTGTCACCTGGAAATAGAGTTTTAGGCCCTTATAAGACCTGGAGAGAACCATAATTACAACAAAAACAGAGAACAGGCATAAATATAAAATATAGCAAACTATCCTGGAAGTAACCCCAACCCACCCGATTCATAATCCGCAAATGATTATGTGCTTTAACCCCAACTATAAATGTCAGATGGGGTGTAATTACACTATTACCGGAAGATGAAAGTGCAGCAAAAAAAAAAAAAGTGTTCCAGTCCCCGGCCATCCGCAGAGATAGCGTAGTCCCTGCTGAAGCAAACTGAGGGCAAGGCATGTGCCTAGTCACTGACAGGAGATTGTGCCTTTATATAAAGAAATATTAATAAAACAGAGAAGCTCCAACTCCCTGGAGTACATCCCAGCCACACCTATCCTCCACCACTCTTCAATACCAGCCCACGTATACCGCAAAACCCTAGCTGTGCATCTCATTAATGCTGCCAAGAAGTGTATCCCCTCTCACTGGAACACAACACATAACCCTACTATTCCTGAATGGATTAAGCGAGTGAATAAAATTGCGGAGATGGAAGAATTAATCTGTATCGCCAACGGCTTACCATCAAAATTCTCATACACCTAGGTGTGCTGGACCCACTTTCACACTACAGATGAATATACATAACTGATGACCTAGACTTGCACTATACTACCTGTGTAGCAAATTAAGAAGCAACAAGACTAACAGGTCAGGGAGGCTACGTTTCAAACTACACAAGACCGCAGAAACCACCAACCCACCTATCGTTAAACCAACACACCCGATCTAACGCCACAGACTTATTCGGTGGTGACGACTTTCAGTGGAGACTAAGGAACCCCCCTCCTGCTTCCCACCCCATCCTCATTTTCCCTACTCAAGACTACACCTCACCCACCATCACCCCCCTGACCTGTCATTTCTTCCTACCCACTAGTCCGGCCAAAGTGGTATACAGGCTAAGCTTAGGAAATCCGCACTCGAACAGCAATCTGCCAACTCCGTTAGAACACCACCCCTTTACCTCCAGGAGATGCCCCATAACCAATTCCCTCTCCATCTGCAACAGTGACACGCTCTCCCTCTTCAACTCACAAGATTACGTGAAGCCTGTGGGCATATTATCCTGCTCTACAAAACACTCCCCATTACACATGAAGCTCCAGCACAATTTAGATCCATGAATCTCAAAGGAAAAAAAGCAACTTTCACGTCATCTGTTACTGTAGATTGCTGTCAATGCATCACATGATTTCTTTATCGATACCCAAGTTACAATTCATATGATGCCACTTTATGTTTGTAAATGTTAATGCTCAAATCAAAAGACTGCAAATGTAATCTGTTGAAGT
This sequence comes from Glandirana rugosa, assembly GCA_018402905.1. Taxonomy (NCBI): domain Eukaryota; kingdom Metazoa; phylum Chordata; class Amphibia; order Anura; family Ranidae; genus Glandirana; species Glandirana rugosa. The sequence continues at coordinate 1,148,298 of BLSH010389319.1, forward strand.
ATTCTCAATAAAACTTTTATTGGAAAAAAATTAATAAAATAGAGAAGCTTCCCACGCTTACAAGCTATTACAGGCATTTGGCGGTAACTCGCGTCTAGGAGCGTTTTGTTTAAAGACATCTGTCATTTAAAAAGAAAAACCCTTCTAGACCTAAACATGTCATGCAAAAGCAGCTAAACTGACGTTTTTAAACATCGGTTTTTAGCTGTCAAGTTGATTCGCTCAGGGGAGGTTGAAAAACATCCTGTGTACATATAGCCTAAATGGATGGAAGTGGGTCAGTTAAAAAATAACCTTTAACATGTGAGCAGCTTCTCCACTACTGACTAAAGGATTGGAAATAAATGAAGAGGGAAATGACAAAGTCTGTCATTTATTAATCCTGTAAATTATTATTGCAAATCTTTCTGAAATTGTGGCCAGTAAATAAATATTTGTAAGTGTGAAGGATTTTGGCCCCTGTAACCTGTCACTTCAGTTTATTAGCAATTTGCCATTTGCTCTTCCACTATCACAGGGTTTCTCAACCAGGGTTCCGTGGAACCCTAGGGTTCCTCCAGAGGTTGCAAGGGGTTCCTTGAGCAATGGTCAATTTCTACCTCTCAGATAAGTTCCCAATGTCGGAAAGAGTTGGAAAAGATGTGGCTCCTTGGGAACTTTAATAAGAGGCAAGAACCCCTTGGGGACGATTTTTAAATTTTAGATGTTGAGTACTATATAATAACACTACCAGTTACCCTTCTTACGAGGGATGTGAAAACCAGTAACCCTTCTTAATGGGGGAATGTCTATCGATTTTTCTGGTTACCACAGTAACCCTTGAATAGACTCTCCATCTTTAACTGGTAACGAGTTCCTTGGGGAACGTTGGAGACCTCCTTGGGATCCCAAGGTGCCTTGGGACCAACTCTTTGGGACACTATCACCTTCTCGTTT
>BLSH010389319.1:1169915-1212647 GCA_018402905.1 Glandirana rugosa
GGGGCAGAGAGACACACAGGAGGAGGGGGAGAGGCCCACAGTACAGTGAGAGAGACGAGGGGAGTAGTGACTGTCGAGGGCCGGGTCATGTTTCCTACGGTCGACCCACGGGGGAGGAGGTACCCACTCTTCGGATACGACTTTCGACGTCAGGTCCAATATAGACGTCTACTACTGGGGACACATCTAGTTATATTCAGTGTCTCTAGAAGAAGGATTTGACGTCCGTCGAAGTTCGACTCCCAAGAGTGGTTCCGAAAAGACACGTGACGGGGAGGTATGGGCACCCAGCTGGCATCCTTTGTACTGGGCCGGGAGCTGTCAGTGATGAGGGGAGCAGAGAGAGTGACATGACACCCGGAGAGGGGGAGGAGGACACACAGAGAGACGGGGGGGGGCGGCACACAGCAGCCTCACCTCCATGGTGGACACGGTACTGGTGAAGAGATCCTCGCCGTCTTCCAGCTCCTCGAATTCCGAGTGTCTCCCATCTCCCAGCGGAGGCGGCTCCCTCTCTGCTGCCATCTTCGCTTCCCACTGTCACCGCCGCCCCGCCCACTGCCTTCCTGCTTCACACTTGTCACGTGCCGCCGCATGACTTCCCGGTGTGCCCGCCCACCACCACCAGGAAGTGACAGCGGCCAATCAAATCATAGGATTCCGGCTGAGGGTGGCCATCTTTGTTGTGGTCAATTGGAACAGTTCATTTTTTTCTGTATTGCAGCTCAGCATTCCTGAGTTATGGTAACAGCATTAGTTTTAGTCACTCTAGGCTGCTCTTCTGATTGGGGCTACTAACACCTCTCCTTTTCTGCATTAGCTAGAAGGGCATTACTTTATAGTTCACAGTGGATAGCTGAAAAAAAGCTGATATATTTAACCACTTACCTACCGGGCACTTTCAGCACATTCCTGCCCAGTTGTCGCACTTTGAATGACAATTGCACGATCAATCAATGCTGTACCCAAGCATTCGTTTTTTTGAGACAGATAGAGCTTTCTTTTGGTGGTATTTAACCACCACCAGGGGTTTCCATTTTTTGCTAAACAAACAAAAAAAGACTGAAAATTTTGAAAAAAAAAAGTTTTCTTTTTCGTTCATCGACAGGCACAGCGACTCTTAGGACTAAGTGGGTTATACTGCCCTCTTCAGGAGTTTACTAGGCAAAACAGGCAGTTCTAACAGCAAAAAGAACAGTAATAGACACAGCCCCTCCCAGGGGGCAGTCCCCACTGGCAGATAACCCCACACCCAGCTCTGCTAGCTCAGTTTTATTCTGCCTAGTGCAAGGAGTTAGACCTAGGCTCCCTGTTGGGATCTGTGGTACCTCTCTGGTCCACTTCGGCTGTCAGGAGACAGCCTCACAGATGAAGACTACAATCAAGCAGCCGTGCTGGGCAGCAGGCTAGTTCTCGGACCCAGGTAGTCTCCCCAGCCAGCCATTACGCGCTAGAACGAATGCTTCGCGCTGGGTCAAAAGCGCCAGACCCCAAACCGGACGGGGTGGCCCTGCGGGTTAAACGCCCCGCCGCCGCACGCAGTGCGCCCAGGGCCGACAGCTCCCTCCAGCCTAGCCGGGAGCGCGAACGCTGTCCCAGGTGGGATCCCCGCACCGCCCGTCTAGATGGGGTAAGTATGCCCCCTCCCCCTCGTTGGTCCGGGGGGGGCTGGCGGGTCCCCCCCTCCGGGGTGAACGCGATGGGTGGTTCCCCCCTCTTCCTCGCTAGGCCCCGTCCCCCCATCCCTCCGGGACCCCGATGTCGCACTCCCCCATGGGGGCTTCCAGGGTGGTCTCTACAGCGGTGGACAGTGGCAGCAGGCAGCTCCTCTCCGGGTCGGGTGGTGAGTCCCTTCGGGGGGGCCCTTCTGCCCAGCCTTGCTCAGCTGTGGGGTGGGGGGTGCAGTGGTCTCCCGGCAATAGGCCTTATTTAGTGGGCATTGCCAGGGTGGGTGACAGTATGGCAGCCGATGCGGGTGCTTCCCCACCGGACCTCTCGGTGCCTGCAGCTAGCACTTCAGGGACGCTAGTGGACGCAATGTCGACGGTCCTGGAGACATCTGTCTCCCGGGTAGAGTCGCTGTTGGACCGCAGGGACGGCAAAAAGCGATCCTTGCCCCCCCCTTCTTCAGGGGGAGGACTCGGACCGCGAGGGGGGCTTCTCCATTGCGGGGACCCCTCTCAAGCTGTCGGATGGCGAGGTTCCCGACGCTCCTGATAGCGGGGATGAGTCTGAGCCGTCCGCTGCTGCGCACAAGAAGGCTTTTGTAGACGCTCTGATCACTTCAGTGCGTGAGACCCTGCGATTGGACGAAACGCTAGGACCCTCTCGGAGGGTGCCTGTTCCCTTCAGGTCACATAGACAGGGCCCTGCGGCTAGGGTCTTTCCATATGTGGACTTTCTCGATAAGTTCGTTTATAAGGATTGAGCTCGGCCTCAGAGCTCCCTTCCTATCCCGAAGTGTTTCGCCGTGCGTTATCCCTTTGAGGATAAATTATTGAAGAAGTGGGCCTGTGTCCGGTGTCCCGCCTGTGCAGAGCGACCACTATCCCGGTGAAGGACACGCCGTACTTTAAGGACCCGGCTGACGGGAAGGCTGAGGCTTGTGTCAGGTCCCTATTTGTTCTGACGGGATCGGCCATGCGGCCCGTGGTGGCTTCTGTGCTGGCGTCGCAAACGCTCACGGAGTGGGCAAAGTGGTTGCACAGCGAGTTGAACAGGACTCAGGCTTCTCCTGAGTATGTGGACCTCGCTGACCGGATGGCTCAGGTGGCTCAGTATTTGTGCGATGCTGCCCTGGACGCAGCCCCCCTGATATCCAAGGCATCTGTGGTGGCCAGGCGGTGGTTTTGGCTGAAGTGCAGGTCTGCAGACATGCCTTCTAAGAGGACCCTGGCGGATTTACCTTTCTGGGGGGGCGGCTCTTTGGTGACTCCTTGGACGAGGTGATCAAAGATCTCACCGGAGGCAAGAGCTCTTTCCTCCCGGAGTCCAGGAGGAGTGCGGACTCCTGTCGCCGTCAGGGGCCTTTCTTTCCGGCCTATAGGCGGCCTTTTCATCCCTCCCGCGCCTTGGGCAAGGGTCCACAGCCCGCCAAGACCCCCGGGGTGGACAGAAGCGTCCCTGGCTGTGTAAGCGCACCGAGCCAGAGGACAAGGTCTCCTCCACATGAAGGGTTGCCCCCACCCGGTGTTCAGGTGGGGGGACGTCTCCTGAGGTTCGCGGACAGGGGGTCTTCCCGCACCTCGAACCGCTGAGTGCTCGAGGTGGTCTCCTCGGGGTACAGCATAGAATTCCATTCCCGCCCCCCAGACAGGTTCTTCGCCTCCAACTTGCAGCTGCCTGTGGGCAGGCTGCGGGCCCTGTTCGGGGCAGTGCAGGACCTGCTGGATCATGGGGTGATTGTCCCCGTTCCTCAAGCCGCACGTTCCCAAGGGTTTTTTTCCAACCTTTTCGTGGTTCCGAAGAAGGATGGGGTTCATCCCATTCTGGATCTGAAGGACCTCAACAGGTTTGTGCGGGTTCGCAGGTTTCGCATGGAGTCGGTCAGCTCGGTAGTAGCGGCCCTGCACCAGGGCGACTTCCTGGCCTCCCTCGACATCAAGGATGCGTACCTGCATGTTCCCATCTGCGCCCAGCATCAGCGCTTCCTGCGCTTCGCAGTTGGGGAGGATCACTACTAGTTCGTAGCTCTTCCGTTTGGCCTGGCCTCGGTGCCTCGGGTCTTCACCAAACTGCTGGCCCCGTTCTGGCTCTGCTGGGACAGAGGGGTATCGCGGTGGTGGCGTATCTGGACGACATTCTCCTGCGAGAGGAGTCGGTACCAGCGCTTAGGGTCAATGTGATGATTACCCTGCACACTCTGCAGGAATTCGGATGGGTGATCAACCTCCCGAAGTCGGTCTTGATTCCTTCTCACTGCCTGGAGTATCTGGGGCTGATCCTGGATGCAGCCCAGGTGAAGGTTTTCCTTCCGCCTACCAAGTGGCAGACGCTTCAGTCAGCGGTTCGGTCCCTGCTGTCCCAGAAATGGGCCTCACTTTGGTTTGGCATGCGGGTCCTGGGCCTTATGGTGGCCTCCTTTGAGGCAGTCCCCTATGCTCAGTACCACACCCGGGTTCTGCAACAGGATATTCTCCTGAGATGGGACAGGTCCCCATCTTCCCTGGATCAGGTGATCAGAATGGATCACCCAGTGAGGGCCTCGCTGCTCTGGTGGCTGCGGTCCCCGGCTCTTTGGTCAGGTTCTCCCTTCTCCTTCACTGGACAGTGATAACAATGGACGCCAGCCTGACAGGCTGGGGTGGAGTCCTGGGGTTGCTTTCAGCCCAGGGATGGTGGTCTCCGGAGGAGTCTCGTCTCCCGATGAATGTCCTGGAATTGCGGGCGATTTGGTGCTGCCTCTCCCATTGGATGTCGAGGCTACACGGGTGCCCAGTCCGGATTCAGTCAGACAATGCCACGGCCGTAGCATACGTGAACCCGCAGGGACAAGAAGCTCGGCTGCGGCCTCGGAGGTAGCCCCCATCCTGCGGTGGGCAGAAAGTCACGTTCCGGCAATCTCTGCCGTCCACATACCGGGCGTAGAAAATTGGCAGGCGGACTATCTCATTCGTCAGCGCCTGGACCAGGGAGAGTGGTCCCTGCACCCGGATGTGTTTCAGCAGATTTGTTTGAGATGGGGTGTCCCGGACGTGGACCTGCTCACGTTCCGTCTCAATCGGAAGGTGCAGACCTTCGTGAGCAGGACAAGGGATCCCTTGGCGGACGCGACGGACGCAACGGATGCTCTTGTGGCTCTGTGGGCTCGGTATCGACTCATCTATGCCTTTCCTCCTCTCAAGCTGCTTCTGCGCCTTCTGCGCAGAATAGAGGTGGAGGGCATTCTGACCATTCTGGTAGCTCCCGATTGGCCAAGGCGTCCTTGGTACGCCGACGTAGTACGGATGGTGGTGGACGTCCCCTGGCGACTCCCACTTCGCGTGGATCTTCTGTCCCAGGGACCCATCTTGCACCCTGCTTTACCCTCTCTGGCTTTAACGGCCTGGCTATTGAATCCCAGGTGTTGAAGGATCGGGGGGTTTCGGACTCGGTGATTTCTACCATGTTGAAGGCACGAAAGGCTACTTCGCGTAAGATTTATCACCGCACCTGGAAGGCTTACATTGCCTGGTGCGAGGCCGGGGGGTGGAACCCTCGTTCCTTCTCGGTGTCTTGGGTTCTGGCCTCCCTACAGAAGGGCCTCGACCAAAAACTGGCGTTGAGCACTATCATGGGTCAGGTTTCTGCTCTGGCAATCTTTTTTTAGCGTCCTTTGGCGACGCATTAGTTGATCCTACTTTCATGCAGGGGGCTCGGCATGTCGCCCCCCAGGTATGGTCGCCTTTGGCGCCATGGGACCTCAATTTGGTACTCTCGGTCCTTCAGAAGCCGCCTTTTGAGAACATCAGGGAAATCTCTCTGCAGTTGCTTTTGCCGAAAGTGGCTTTCCTGGTGGCTATCACATCCGCCCCGGCGGGTGTCTGAGTTGGCGGCCCTGTCTTGTAGGTCCCCATATCTGGTCCTACACAAGGATAAGGCGGTCCAGGGCCTTCTTTTTTGCCGAAGGTGGTACCATCTTTCCACATCAATGAGGACATTGTCCTTCCTTCGCTTTTCCCGTGCCCGTCTCATCCTAAGGAGGTTGCTTTGCACTCCCTGGACGTGGTTCGGGCCCTGCAGGTGTATCTGGCGTCCACGGCCTCCTTTCGGTGGTCAGACGCTCTTTTTGTCATGGTGGATGGCCCACGCAAAGGTTTGGTGGCCTCATCGGCCACTATCTCACATTGGATTAGACAGACGGTGACCCGAGCCTATGCGGTTAGGGGTCTGGAGCCCCCCTTCTCGGTCACGGCTCACTCTACCAGGGCGATTAGCACTTCCTGGGCTTTTCGACATCAGACGTCTGTGTCTCAGGTGTGCACAGCGGCTACTTGGACCTCTGTGCACACCTTCTCAAAGTTTTACAAAGTTGATGTTCTAGCATCCTCGGATGCTGCGTTTGGCCGCAAAGTGTTGCAGGCGGCCGTGTGAGACACGTGTGGTTCCTCACCGAGGGTTCTGTTGGGTGTAGTTCTGTTGTTGTTCTGTTGCCCACCCCTCATTTTTGGCACTGCTTTTGGACATCCCACTTAGTCCTAAGAGTCGCTGTGCCTGTCGACGAACGAAAGAGAAAACGGGATTTTTTTGACTTACAGTAAAATCCCTTTCTCTGAGTTCGTTGACAGACACAGCACCCACCCCTCTGATGTTGCATAGCTTGTTACGAACTGAGCTAGCAGAGCTGGGTGTGGGGTTATCTGCCAGTGGGGACTGCCCCCTGGGAGGGGCTGTGTCTGTTACTGTTCTTTTTGCTGTTAGAACTGCCTGTTCTGCCTAGTAAACTCCTGAAGAGGGCAGTATAACCCACTTAGTCCTAAGAGTCGCTGTGCCTGTCGACAAACTCAGAGAAAGGGATTTTACGGTAAGTCAAAAAAATCCAGTTTTCTTAGTTTCTGTTATAAAATTTTGTAAATAAGTAATTTTTCTCCTTCACTGATGTGCTCTGATGAGACTGCACTGATGGGAACCGATAAGGCAGCACTGATGAGGTGGCACTAATGGGCACTGATGAGGCTGCACTAATGGGCACTGATGAGGTAGCACTGAGGAGGTGGCACTGATGTGCACTGATGAGTCTGCACTGATGACGAGGCACTGATGAGGTGGCATTCATGGGCACTGATGAGGCTGCACTGATGAGGCAGCACTGATGGGCACTGATGAGGCTGCACCGACGGGCACTAATGAGGCGGCACTGATGGGCACTGATGAGGTAGCACTGATGAGGCTGCACTGACTGGCACTGATGAGGTGGCACTAATGGGCAATGATGAGGAGGCACTAATATGCAGCACTGATAGGCGGCACTGATATGCAGCACTGATGGGCCTTGATAGGTGGGTGGCATTTGTAGACGGCACTGATAGGCAGCACTTATGGGCACTGATAGATGGCACTGATGGGCACTGACAGGTATCACTGATGGGCACTGATTGGCAGCACTGGTGGGCACTGACAGGCTTTACTGAAGGGCAACATTGATGGGGCTGCACCAATGATCAGTGCCCTGATTGTCAGTGCAGATGTCCCCGCTGAGGAATGCCACTTACCAGGTCTCCTCTCCTCACAAGAGGAATGCCGATAGCCAACATTGCCTGTTTACTCTGTTATCAGCTGTGATTGGACACAGCAGATCATATGGTAAAGAGCCTACGTCATAGGCTCTTTACCGTGATCGTTGATGCGCTGTGTCCGAGGGACACAACGCACCACCGATCACCGCATAAGCATGAGATCATATGTCCTCCCAGAACGAGTGTGTTCCCACCCGTCCATCATTTCACTATATAGCGGGCGAGAAGCAGTTAAAGAGGAGCTACATTTACATGCACATTGGTGCTAATCATAGCAGCAGAGATCTTTTGTTTACATCGGCAGATGAATAGAGGATTGGTGGAAAAATCAAAGGTCTGCCTTCTCCATTCATAGAGAGATTTTCATTTTATCCCATTTTAGGTCTTTTTCCTTTATTTTCAGCTGGTGATCTGGCCAGTAACACCCCTCCTGTATTAGGGTGTCTTCACTCTGGATGGAGGAGCAATGGAGACACCTTTGGACAGCAGCATTGTTAGTCTGGGGAGAGGAGAGAGTAAGGCCTCACACTAACTAGGCCCTTCTGAACACTTTTCTCCTGACGGGAGAAAAGCAGCGTTAAAAATGTACCAAAAGTCGCATTTTTAAAACCTGTTTTGGGTGAGTTTAGTTAGACAAGTTCAGGAGCGAAAGAGTTTGAGTGTTCACTCATTTGGTTGGCCAGAATATAAATTTATTCTGGCCAGTGAAATGAATAAACACTCAACACTAGCATTTAGTGCGAGTTTAGACAGGTTTACATGTGTTAGGTACATTGGGCGTTTTTTCTGTTCAAATGTTCCTCTCCTCAACACGATTTTGGTGGATCAGTCTGACCCACTGCATTACCGATCTCAGTACAGAGCCATCGGAAGCTCTTTACCATGTGATCAGCCGTGACCAATCACGGCTGGACACATTGTAAAGAGGAAAAGCCTTTTATCGGCTTTTACACTACTCGCGCCTGCAGACGCAAGTGGAGAGCCGATCGGCTGCTCTCCTGACGGGGTGTCTGTGCTGATTGCTTATCAGCGCAGTCCCCCTGGGATCGCCACCCTAGACCACCAGGGAGCCTGCCCAGGAACCACCTGGGATGTGCCCACCCAGGACCACCAGGGAGTCGATCCTGACCACCAGGGAGCCCACTGTAGACCACCAGGGAGCCCACCCTAGACCACCAGGTAAGTGCCCAACATAGATGACACTCAGTGCCAACTTCAGATGCCACCCTAGACCCTAAACCACCAGGGAATGGGCTCCTATTAGTGCATCTGTCATTTGCTGCCCACCAGTGCCACCTATCAGTGCCCACCAGTGCCACCTATCAGTGCCGCCTATGAGTGCCCGTCAGTGCTGCATATCAGTGCCACCTATCAGTGCCCATCAGTGCTGCTTATCAGTGCCGCCTATCAGTGCCCATCAGTGCTGCATATATGAGGCTTATCATCAGTGCCACCTCATCAGTGCCAATCAGTACTGCCTCATCAGTGCCCGTCGGTGTAGCCTCATCAGTGCCCATCAGTGAAAAAATGTCTTTTTTATTTGTAGCCCAAAAAATAAAAACCTCAGGGGTGATCAAATACCACCAAAAGAAAGCTTTATTTGTGGGAACAAAATGATAAGAATTTTGTTTGGGTACAGCTTTGCACGACCGTGCAATTGTCATTCAAAGCGCAACAGCACTGAAAGCTGAAAATTGGTCTGGAAGTGTTCTAAGTGCCTGGTATTGAAGTTGTTAAAGTGGTTGTAAACTCTTTATAACCACTTTAAACTATAGGTAAACCTATAATAAGTCTTACCTGTAGGTACCCTGCATATCTCCTAAGCCTGCATGGTTTAGGAGATATGCACTGTACTCGCATGTGCCGACGTCTTCAGGCACATGCGCAGTGAAGAAACGAGCTGTCGTGCCATTTCTTCACTGTGATAATGCCGCGATTGACAGCTCCCGTGCACATGCGCGCGAGCATATTTACACTAAAATGCAATAAAAAAATTAAATGTCATTTGAAAAAAGAAATAAAATACATTTCCTCCTTTAAGAGCATTGGGCGGAAATTATGTTTATTGTCGGCGGAGATGACGGGAAAGTGACGGAGGGGGCACCTCTCCTGCCCCCGATAAAAGTGATCTTGCGTCGTATCTGCCGCAGAGACCACTTTTATCTGACAGCGTGCCACCTGCTGTTTAAAGTGAAACTGGGGTAATGATAGCTATCTGCTAACAACGGCATTCAAAGTGCCACCGTATAATGACGGCGGGCGGTCCAGAAGTGGTTAACAAATTGAAGCCGGACTCCAGCCAACACCTTTTATGCAGCTACAGCAGCATTTTTTTTCCTTTTGGGATAAAGGTTTTATATAAATAAATAAAATCTGATCATTGTAAGAACCTCTGTCGGTGACAAATGGTTTGTCTCAACCCTCTAACTGACACAGCTTGTTCTCTCAAAGGCAGAGGAAAAACGAATGCCGCCCCCATATATAAGAATTAGTAAGGTGCAATATATTACATTTTTAGTTTGGGGTTTAAGTCTAGGTTCAACTTGAAAGTGGCTTTTAAATCTCCATGTCAGCGCAACTTCAGGTGCGACTTGGCTGACATCTCTGCGACTTCATGCACAGATGTCTATGCAAGTCGCACCTGAAAATGCCAAAAGTAGTTCAGGAGCTACTTTTTCAAATTGGTGCGGCACTGCAAAGTCGGTGTCGCACTGGTTTGAACAATTCAATTGCCGACAATAGGGTGCGACTTGTCATGCCATTTGACCTGTCAAATGGCATGACAGGTTACACCGGTGTGAACATGGGCTAATACTGCTTTAACGGAACAAGATGAAGATAGAAGCTGATTGGTTGCTGTTGGGGTATTCACGAGGCCTGCTGTTCTGACTGGCTTGGATCGACCCTGTGTCTTTTAAGGATCCAGTTTGAGAATAATCTTAGCGTTATGAGAAACACACACAGACAGACAGTTTGGATGCCAAGATTATTCTGAATTGTATTGTTTGGGTCAAACATTTTATAGTCATTATGAAGGGCGTTACAAAGTTAATGATATTCTGCAACACATCACCTTATAGGTTAACAATTATACAAAGTTAATAATATTCCAAATAATATGAGACTATAGGTTTAGTAATTATAATAGATAAGAAAAACAATTATGAAACTCCTCCTTAAGAAAGGAGGGGGTCTTTATCCAGAGCCCTGAAGCTATGGGGTTGTGTTTAAGGAGAAACTAAAGTAATCTTAATTATCGTGGCTGGTAGTACCAGGTACATGGAATTTAGTAATTGAGATGAGATCATCTCTGTACGTGCAAACTGTGAATTCTGAAATGGAAGAAGGGGGGTGGGGAACATCAAGAGACAGAGGAGAAAAGGATATTTTAAAATGGAATCCAGAAGACAAAATGGCGTTTCAGTGTTTTCTCTGCATCCCCCCCCCCCATAACCCCCTCTTAAATCATAAACATGATTTCCCCTAAAACCCTATCGGGCCTTACATTGTCACAGACGTCATCGGGGGCATATAGCTCCCCGGTAAAGTCAGTGGGCATGCGACTTTCCTGTTCTCGATACCCTTGTTGCAAAAGAAGGACTATACCCACCCGCCTAAAGATATTTTGGGCAATACCAGTCTGCTTGTGACTACAGTGTTTTCTTAGGTACTAAAAGTAAGGGCTGGGATAGAAGGGCTCTATCTGTTCTGACTCTATGTCCGAGCATAGAGGGATTATCTACTCCCTTGCACATTTTCCAGAAACATAAAATAAAACAGTACACTATCATACTTCTTCCACTAATATAGCACTAATATAGCAGCAATGATTATAAAAGGTTGAACTAGGGCTTGTTTCCATCCGGTGAACCACCCAAAATACTGATCCCATGGGTTGTCTATACCTGAGTTAGTTAACAAAACAATTATGAAACTCCTCCTTAAGAAAGGAGGGGGTCTTTAACCAGAGCCCTGAAGCTATGGGGTTGTGTTTAAGGAGAAACTAAAGTAATCCTAATTATCGTGGCTGGTAGTACCAGGTACATGGAATTTAGTAATTGAGATGAGATCATCTCTGTACGTGCAAACTGTGAATTCTGAAATGGAAGAAGGGGGGTGGGGAACATCAAGAGACAGAGGAGAAAAGGATATTTTAAAATGGAATCCAGAAGACAAAATGGCGTTTCAGTGTTTTCTCTGCATCCCCCCCCCCCATAGTTGCCATGCAAAGTTGCTTCTGATTCTGATACAGGGGAAGCTTCTCTAACAAGCGATTGGCTCTTGCTCCTTCTGGCTCCTGATCGTTAAGATCTGTACACACAATCAGAAAACCGTACGGAAGATACCGCTTTCGATGTGATCGTACAATAATCGGATCGTTAGTACAGAGCTTTCGAGAGCCGATCATAACAATTCATCTGATATTTTCCATCCGGACATGATCAGAGATGCAGCAAAAATTCTCGATCGTACAATTTGCGTTTAACCAGTACAGTTGTCGTTCAAAAATACAATACAAATAACTTTATGAAACAAAAATGCAATACAAATACACTACAACACACCACATCTAGGGTTGCCACCCCGGACAGTTCGGGTTTTGAATCTTGTGTCCGGGTTTCAGTCTGCCTGAAACCCGAACACATTATTCAGACAGAAATGTGGCTCAGAATAGGGCCTGATAGAAGGATGAGGGGGCACTATGCACACCACATTACTATTCTCTTTGGAGCACCCAAAGGTGTCCCAGGTATGTTACAATCCTATAAGGTATGCAACAAAAAAAAATATTGTAGCTGTGCGCTGCTAAAGTGTTCGGGTTTGGCTTGAAGAAAAAGTGGCAACCCTAATCACATCGCATCTGATTTTTTATTCTGCCGTACGAGAATTTTTGTGACTAATTTACTCTGAGACAAGCAGCAGTTGGTGTCAGGACACTTGTAACACTGCAGCCACTGTGAGCCAGAGGAGAGGCTGCCACCACCCCAGGTTACAGAGGATTGTGGTTGGCTGCTTAACAGCTTGGGGAAAAGAGGACTACTGGGAACTGCCTAGGACTATTGGAAATGTAGTCTGCAGGAGGTATCTTCCTATTAGACCCCTTTCACACCAGGGCTGCCCGAGCGTTAGCAGTAAAACACCGCTAATTTGCAGCGCTTTACCGCTCATTATAGCGACAATGTGGCGCCGCTATTCGGGTGGCGGCGGTGCGCTTTTAACCCCCCCCCCACAAGTGGTTAAACAGGGGTTAAAAGTGCCGGTTAGCAGCGCTTCCAAAGCGGTGTTCAGCGCTTCAGGAGCCCTGCCCCATTGTTTGCAATGGGCAGGGGCATGGAGGAGAGGTCCCACACCGCCTCAAAGATGCGGCTTGCAGGACTTATTTTACCGTCCCGCAAGCGCACCGCCCCAGTGTGAAAGCACTCGGGCTTTCACACTGGGGCGTATTGGGGTGAGTGTTTCAGGCGGTTTCAGTCGCTATTTTTAGCACAAAAGCGCCTGAAAAAATTTCCGTATAGTGATGCATACTGAAGATATCAGCCTCATGTGGTTACATGTGGATAATCTAGAGGTGTGCAGTAACGCACAACAAAATGTACATCAATATAGAGACAGGGTAGTAAAGGTACAACCGCAGATGAATTAGCCTTTCATAATGGATTGCTCTTCAGTAGGTAGTTTGAAACTTTCCACATAGTAATGTGTACTGAAAATATCAGCCTCATAAGATTACACCCAAAAAGGGTGGCAGCATCTCCCCTGTATACCGCACACCTCTAGATTGTCTACCTGTAATCTTATGAGGCTGTGGCGGGCAGCATGGTGCAGCAGCTCGGCTCCGAGTCCTCTTCTCCATGGTGGCTTCCAGCTCCTCCCCTCCTCCTCCTAGGTGTCCAATAGGATTGCCTGTCCTTTGAGCCAATCGGGTGACGGGTGTCAAAACCCACTTCCTGATTGGCTGGGAGGAGGATCAGTGTTACAACAGTGAATATATTCATTCACTGTTGTAACACACCTGGGTGGGCTGAAAGCGCACTCTATGCTCCCACCCTATATTTAAGCCTATTAGAGCCTTTGGTTCTAATCGGTGCGTCAAAAAAAATCCCCCCCGCATGGACAGGAGAGGCGGCGATGGAAGGGGGTGTGGGGGGGGGCATCGCCCGTTTGCCTTTAATGGACGGGCCACCCCTGGTTACAATATATTTCTGTTCTCCACATTTGGACTCTGAGAGTTTTTCTGCCACCAAACCACGCTGTACCTACCCACATTTGGTGGCAGTTAGCAGGATATGCCCCTTCTTGCAGCTGGTACAAAAGGAGAAGCAGGAACCATTATGGCATTATTAGGATCGGCCTTCGCCTAAATGTCTAAGCTTACCAGGTCCAATATTCCCCTGGCGGAGTGGGGGGAGAGACTGGAGAGTGCTGTACCGAGCGATGAAAGCACTACCGGAAGAGGACAGGGCCAGCTTGGAACAGGTTGTAGCATGCCTGGAGGGCCTGTTTGGAGAGAATGTGACAGTTCCAGAGTTGAGGCTGAGGTTCTTTGGCTGTAGCAACAGGAGGACGAAAGCATCATCCACTTTGTGGTAGCACTCCAGAATCTTTGGAAATGCCTAGAGAAGAAGGATGTGCGTGTCTGCGCTGACATAACCTCCTCAAACTACCTACTGAGGGAGCCTTACAGGAGAAGATCAAAGTCATCTCCTTCCATGATACTATGTTGGATGCGGTTGCATGGGAAGGAAGATGCAAAAGCAACTGTGACGAAAAGTATGAACCATTACATCTGAAAGAGGAGGCCTTGGTCCCATCACCCCTGTCGCCCATACAGGCACATTTAAGGGAACTCACCCAGGACGTGGCCTCCTTGAAACAAGAAATGTCCACATTCAGAGAGGATTCGTCCACCCCGCTAAGGCAAGAATCCATTGCAGAGGGACCCAGAGGAGGACCAGGACTGGAAGTGCTGGCAGTGTGGCCGCTTTGGACATGTAGGCAAGAACTGTGGTCAGCCAGAATCCAAAAGTACCCACAGGCTGCGTTGAACTAGTGGCTCCAAGGGCAGAGGGATGACTCAGCACAAGGTCCCATCAAACCAGAGTCTATGGTCGCACCAAGTCCAGTAGTGAATATCCTTCTCAATGGACAAGAGGTGCCATGCCGGATTGACACTGGATCTGAGGTCGCCATCATGGAGTATGTCCTCTACACTTGGCGGGTCGGGACACGGGACCAACTGGACCCCTCTTGGATGTTCCTCAAGGCGGCCAATAACCTGCCCATCCTGGTAAAGGGTGTCACCTGGGTGAAGTTTCAGATTGACGACCAGGTTGTGGACCGAGTAGGGGTCATGGGGATCCATGACCCAGTAAGTTATATTGTTCTGGGCATGAATGTACTGAAGGATTTGGACCACTCTTACTGGCCAAGTTCAAGCACTCAAGCCAACATGCACGGGGCTGCGGTCTGCGAGCTGTCTGGCGTAATGTGATCCATACCTATAAGGCCTACCAGAGGGCAGTGAGGAAACAGTCAGAGCAAGTGGGGGTTGTCCCTACACACCTCAAGCAAAAACTGCTCCTGGCACCCCTCCAAGAGGTAGTCTAGTCTCTGCCCATAGGGGTTAAAAAGGAACTACAAAGTGCCACAGTAATGGTGGAATGCCACAAAGACTCAAGCAAGTGACACCCGGGGAGTGGTTGGTTGCTTGCACTTTATCCAAGGTCCACAAAGGGAAAGTGCTGGTACAGCTCATCAACCTGGGGACCTCCCCGATCCTACTGGCTAACCATACAACCAAAGCAGACCTCCTTGTGGTACCCCGTCACTGTATCTCAAACGTTCAACCAGGGGTGGAAGACATCTGTGCTCCACTACAGGCAGCCATGGCTTTGTTAAGCTGGCCATTCCTTTTTGGGAATAGCCTCAACAGCGGCTACTTTACCAACTGCTAGAGGAACACCTATAGGTCTTTGCCGCCAGCCCAGAAGACTGTGTCTGCACAGAGGCCATCGACCACCCAATTCATATGGGGTAAGCTCCACCCATCCAGGAGTGGTTTCCCAGCCCTGTGCCAGGAGGTCAAGGACTTGCTCCACAATTACACCCCTGGGACTGTTCGAATTTAATCGCATACCCTTCGTAATGCCCCCAGTATGTTCCAGGGCTTGATTGAGAGATGTCTGGGAGATTTCAACTTTGAGACTGTGTTAGTCTACTTGGATGATATCATAATTTTCTCCAAAACCCTTGAGGACCATGGCAAACATCTAGACCAGGTGTTGGTGGGTCTTCCGAACCTGATGGAGATAGAGAGGCACATAACCACATGAATGTCCCGCCAGTACAAGAGGTCCCCTATGAATGGTACCTGCCCTTCCCTGTGCTGGAGCCTCCGGCCCCTATTGATTCTGAAGAAGAATGCCCTCATTGGCCAGAAGGAACAGGAAAGAAATTGCAGCTCTCTTGGTTCCACCCTCATTTTCCATGTCTATTCATAGCTCCTGCTGCTATGTGATTGGAGTAGCGATACTGCTGTCATTACATGAGCCAGCCAAATAGTGCCTGAACCAAAGGGAACACCCTGTGGCATGGAGGCCTAGAAAAGCCTTAATTATTGTCATATCAGACTATGCAAATACTATTAGGGCATACTTGCCAATTGTTTCTGATTTGCTGGGACAGTCCCCATTTTTATTTATCTGTCCCTTAAAGCATGTGTCCCATTTTGTGCCCCAAGATCACAGTTTGCTGAGCCTGTCACTACCTCTGCCTAGCCCTACCAGATTGCAGTGTTAAGTGCATAGAGCTGATTGATATGTACTGTAAATGACCTTGCATTCGTATGTAAACAACCCAGCTAAGCACTATGCAGATCTTGTCCCCCAGAGGTCCCATCCACCATCACCTCCACAGAATGCTCTGCAGGTTGGGAATGTAAAAATTAAGAAGCAGGCTTGGAAGTTTGTGATGGACCACCTGGCAGCCCGCCTGGGTGCATCCGCCAAACAGTGCCTCCTGCCCTCTAAACCCTTCCAGCAGATCAATAGCTAATACCATTCCTTTACCCCAAGCAATGTACACATGGAAGATGTTTGGTAAAAACCAAAGGAATTCCTTTATTGATCAGGAATACAGGTTTTTATACACTTCAAAAATAGGGGCAGCCCCCATATAAACAATTATATAAAAATATTACACATTGAGGTAAACATCCCACAATGGTTAGTTAGTGAGGTAAAGTTGACACAAGTTTAATCACATCTCCAAGAAGATTGGCTGACAGACAGACAGAAACAATAGGTGACTCAAGTAATGCAATGAACCATCAGGATGCACACCTAGGAGGCACACAATGGGGAAAAAGTACTTAACAGTAAACACATAACACCTTAATAAACAGATTACGCATAACAGCAGGAGACCCCATCATCAGGTGGTTTTGAGTCGATTATAATCTTCTGCTTTGAGTCTCTGAGTCTGGATGGGGGTTGAAGCAGTCAATGCTGGTTTGGGCTGTCTGTAACCCAACAAAACAAAGAGGCCCGAAATCGGTATCCGGGTCCTCCACTTCTCAGAGTCTGTGTGTTTCGGGGAGAGACGGACTTGAAGTGAAACTACTCCAAAGGTCCCCCAGACACACACCTCCCAAAGAGAAACCCCCTCTAATATCAGGGCCCATAGTCAGTAGGCAAGAGGATAGCCTACAGTCCCCTCTAAAAGCCCCTGTCCCAGTTGGGTCTGTCACAGAGTCTTACCTGCCACTGAGCATGCCACTAGCTAATAGACCTCATGGGATGCTGCAGCACTGCGGTGGAGGTGAACAGAGGGATAGAGAGTTACCAATTGGGGTTCAAATATGAGCAAAAAAGGGATACAGATGTACACAGAGAGAGGTGATTACCATTCGGGGTTCAAATATTAGTATAAAAGGGGGTGAAGAGGTATACAGAGAGGTGGGTTACCATTTAAAGGTTCAAAGGTGAGTGAAATGAGGTGTGCAGAACTAAGTGTGTTTGTGTGTGTGTGGGGGGGGGGGGTGGTGTAAAGGGGAGCAGAAGGGGGGCATTTAAAATAGATTAGCATAAAGGTATGGGGTGGTCATCCCTGTTGCATTGCTGGTTAGTTTAATGTATCTCAAGTTGAAGGTTAGTGTCAATACCCCTGTTATGTTGGGGGTTGTAGCCATATATGTGAAAATGTGTCTTGTTCAGCCCCACACACTAAACGGTATGAATGGAGGAAACTCCTCTGATGACTATTGCATTCAGATATCTGCAGCAGCTGGGGCTGTCTGAATACCCAAACAATGACTGCATCTGGCTGGATGATACATCTGATTAAATGCAATCACTGTTTGACCCATAATTTTCCACCCAGCTCCATTGATTTTGAAGCTAGCTTTTGTTGAGCTAGGTAATGCCAACAGGTCCACCCATGGCTCAAATTTCAGCCGATTCAGCAGGAGCCATGTATGACCATTTTAAATGTATCTACAGTAGCTTAACAAAATACATCAATACTTTTTATTATAGAAAAAATCCTTCTTAGCAATATTTCTATCCTTATTATGATAAATCTTTTTGTATATACAATATTTTAAAATTAAATTGTTCAACAGGTTAATGATATGCCTCTTGTAGTACCACTCCCATTTTAAATGCATGCCCCGTCTCTAAGTAATTCTTTCCTATAATGGCTTGCTGGTCACACAGCCAAAAGTTGTCCCTGCAAATTTTTCTGAAATGTTGGCAACTGTGTTAGGAGCATAGATAAGGGGGAGGGGGATATGGGGGTCCAAACCCTCAGAGCAGCCTGGGTGGGCGCTGGAGTCGTACAGCCCAGGTATTCTCCGAAGTCTCCCCAACACTGACAGGACAGTGCGTCAAGGAGAGGAAAAAGTTGAGCTCTGATTGGCTGTATTGGCAGCTGGATTTTTGACCTGCCCACCAGCAAGGAGGACAAGTCAAGGACTGTGTTGAACTTTGGAGGTGATCAGCAAGACCTGTGGCAGGTAGAGAAAGCAGTTAGGAGACCACAACGAAAGAAAGATCAACACATATGGATGAGTCCTACAGTAGGTGGTAAGCCAGGCTCCCCGAGACTCTTTTTTGGTTTAGTAGCACTGCTGCTGACCTCTCGTGATTTTTTACTGCTCATATGAACTATTGCACTATTTGGCCTCATGCATACGGGCATATGAGGCCATGTACAGCGTAACTATGGCATATGCCTGGGAAGACCAGGTGCTGCATACAGCCATCCACAGACATGAATGTTTGGGTGAGGCCTACTCGCCCTGTACATGGGGATATCTTTCTTGCGTGTACGCTGTCACCAATGCCTGGGACCAGACGGGGCCATGTTCATGTGAAAGCCAACATTAAGGTGGTACACCGGCTTAGAGATGAGTCGTACACAGTGTGCAGCAGTTAAATGTACAGAGTCCCTCCTGTAAAACGTGTTGTCCCATGTTACTACACACCTTCCTCAATTTATATTGCATTTAGGAGGGACACTGCTGAGTCCATGCCCTCTCCACCAGTTCAGCGTATCTCTGCCACCTCGCTCCCAGTGAAAAAATGGAGTCCTACTGTGTACCTAGCACGGACCTCATGCATGCACATACTTAACTCCTTCACTCTCCCGTACCATGCAGCTAGGTATATGAGGTCTCCGTAGCATGGGTTCAGTCCCAGTTACTTTCGGGGAACCGATTGTTAGGGAAGGAGCCAAAACACCAACCCCCTCAATACCAGAGAACCTGTCACCTACGCCAGGTACCACGTTTTATGACCGGCTGCTGTACATTCAACAGTTCATGGTTACTTGTGGCAACTGCTCTCCTGAGTTAAACTTTCTTAAACTTTGCTTCATACCACATGTGTGTTTTACAGTCCCAGTTCTTTCAATACACCATGTACCATCATAGACCCCTAGAATAGCTTCAGACCAGGCTCAAGAACAATTAAAGATGATTCAGGAACATTACAGCATTACAGTGCATTTCAATCCATTTCTTAACTAACAATTGTGTGACTGCCCGGGTGTACCTGTAGAGGTATGAGTCCATAACTGATAGTGTCCATACCTGGTGAATCCATTGGGGTGGTAGAGGAAGGTTGCATCCTTCCGGCTCCCATGCAGTCCCACTCAAGCATGCCCTTGTAGCTCGGCCTTCTATATATATATATATATATATATATATATATATACACACAGTATATCAACTGGGAAGGAAGGACCCAAAAAATCTTGGGAAACCAGTGGTAAGAGCTTAACTTTTTCCTGGCCTGAGCTCACTTTTTATTGCAGGAAGAACAGTCCCCTTGTAGGCACATTCCTACACTTGCAGAAACCTGCTGTCATAGGTGTGCACAGCCTATTGCATTAGGGTGTGCCCCGACAAAGCTCAAACACATATGCGTATGTGTGTGTGTGCGTATATATATATATATATATATATATATATATATATATATACCGTATATACTCGAGTATAAGCCGTCTCGAATATAAGCCGAGGCACCTAATTTTACCACAAAAAAATGAGAAAAGTTATTGACCCCAGTATAAGCCTAGGGTGGCAAATGCAGCAGCCAGAACACAGGAATTGTAGCCAGAACACAGGGACAGGGAGCCAGAACACAGGAATTGTAGCCAGAACTCAGGGATTGTAGCCAGGACACAGAGACTGTAGCCAGAACACAGGGATTTTATACAGGACACAGAGACTGTAGCCAGAACACAGGTATTGTAGCCAGGACACAGGGATTTTATACAGGACACAGAGACTGTAGCCAGAACACAGGTATTGTAGCCAGGACACAGGGATTTTAGCCAGGACATGGACTGTAGCCAGAACACAGGTATTGTAGCCAGGACACAGGGATTTTATCCAGGACACAGAGACTGTAGCCAGAACACAGGTATTGTAGCCAGGACACAGGGATTTTATACAGGACACAGACTGTAGCCAGAGCACATAAGGGATGAGTAAGGTAGATTCACATTAAACAGAGCTGTGCTGCTTCTAAGAGCCGTTCTGTGCTTTGTAAGTGTGATTAAACACATTGGAATGTAGAGAATGCTGAGAGAGAGCTGCAGCTCTTCACGGAGATCAGGTGGGACTGAACAGCTAACATCAGCTTGTCCCCCCACCTCCCCCACCTCCCGGACATCAAGCTGAGAATCTGACACCTCTCTCAACATTCTCTACATTCCAATGTGTTTAATCACAGTTACACAGCACAGAACAGCTCTTAGAAGCAGCACGGCTCTGTTTAATGTGAATCTACTAATCACCCACAGACACTGACTCGAGTATAAGCCGCGGGGGGTCTTTTTCAGCACAAAAAATGTGCTGAAAAACTCGGCTTATACTCAAGTATATACGGTATATATATATATATATATATATATAGACGGTGTCAGTAGGGCAGAGATTGGTGTCAGTAGAGCAGTGGAGCCCCATTAGGGGGATTTGGTGAAATATCTGGGATCAAAATGGGGAGAATCTGACCCATATGGGGTTATTAGGGTGTGCCCAGGCATACCTGGCTCACCCTGTGCGCACACCTATGCCTACTGTGAAGTTATGCGAGGCACGACAATGGACGGGCGATACTTGTCGCCTTGCATGTGATCATTTACTAGCGGGAGTCCGACCCGGGTTTTGCCGGCCCCCGTGGCGGAGCTGGTTCTGGCCCAGACTTTCCGGTCTACTCAAACCCCTCTCCACCTGCATTTAATGATCAGGAAGAGATCTCACTTGAGCTTGATCCTGGATCTCAGAGGGAGAAAGCTGAGAGAGCTCTGTGTGCTAATTTAGACTCTAAAACAAGGTTTGCAATATGCTTATGTTTTGTGGTTGTCGGGGACAGCCCCACACTGTATAGAGAGGAATCTCTTTGTTTAGTGTAGCGCCAGACGGCAAGGTATTGTTATCTGTTTCTGTTTTTGTTTTGATCTTGCAAACCTGTAAATATAAACCTGGCAAGCCACCAGACTGACATCCATGCTGAATCTTTTCCCCTGAAAAGTGATCCCCACGAGCTAATCTCCCACACTACGTATAGCATACAGATGTATTTCTCAAAAGCAGACTCTACAAACTCCATATGCTATACACAGGTTTTCACAAGTACCTGCCTATGCCTGTGCACAACCATTCATGTCTATGGGCAACTGTATGCATCACCTGGGCTTTCTAGACTCAGAAATATGCTCGTGTTTCAGGTTGTACATGGCCTCATATGTCCATGTGCATGAGGCCATTCGATACAAAGACTAAGGCATATGGTACTGTGAATAAAAGAAAGCACACCAACCAGAGGTTGGTAAGCCGCGCACACTATAAGCAATGTGACCAATAGGTACCCCAACTAATAATTAATGTTAAAATGGAAAAGATAAATTATAAAAGAATATTGGTGAAACCGTGATGTCAAGACAATGCCATATGTCATATGTTAATTTAGTCCAATGCAATAAAGACTGCACTGTGCTTGACTAGGTAGAATTCTGTCTGGCAGCTCCTTGGAAAGGTAGGGACATCAGTGGCGGCTGGTGAAATTTTAGGATGGGGGGGCGCCAGACCCCGCCCTTCCTTTCTGACCCCTCCCACTTCTCATAAGCCACACCCCTTATAGTTTCCACCCCTTGTGTCAGGAGTATTCAGCCCAGCATCACCAGATAGGGTATACAGCATCACCAGATAGCAGTATACAGAGCCACCATAAAGCAGTATACAGAGTCACCATATAGCAGTATACAAAGCCCCAGATAGGGCATACAGACCACCAGATAGGGTATACAGACCACCAGATAGGGCATACAGACCACCAGATAGGGCATACAGAGTGGAAGATAGGCTAGATAGGGCATACAGACCACCAGATACGGCATACAGACCACCAGATAGGGCAAGCAGACCACCAGATAGGGCATACAGACCCCCAGATAGGGCATACAGGGCATCAGATAGGGCATGTAGACCGGCAGATAGGGCATACAGACCACCAGATAGGGCATACAGAGCGGCAGCGGCAGCCCCCCCCCTAGCACTTACCCCATCTAATAGCAGGCAGGCCAGCGGCCAGGTCAATGCAGAGTTCGGCTTGCGGTCAGCATGCTGAGCAGCTTGGGACTGAAAGCCCGGGAGTGCTGTGCCTGTGTGAGTAATCACACAGGCAGCACGTCTGCCACAGTCCTGCCCCCCGCTCACAGCAGCAGCTGACAGCAAGGGGCCGAGGAAAAAAAAAAAGAAAAGTCAATGTACCAGCGCCACCTGCAGGGGGCCGGGCTGACTTTTTTTTTTACTTGTCAGCGAGGCGGTGCCCAAGCGCCCCTCAAGCACCAGCCGCCGCTGAGGAACACCCTAACCAACGTAAAGGAAGGAAGAAAAGGGCGCAAGGTCAGTAGAAGTAAAATCATCAAGAATTTTTATTATCAACACTTATATGGAAGTAACTAGCGATCAGCATGTCCGGACCCTCAATAACCAAACAGTGGGATGGAATAGACCTGGTGGACCTGCAGATGGCGGCACTCCCACAGCATCACTGCCTGAGCTTTACTCCCATCCAGTTGGCCGACCGGGACCGGGGCCGTCCATTAGCTTGGGGCACACAGTCTCCCCCATCTGGTCTCAGAGCACCATCTGCCGGTCCACTAGGTCTATTCCATCCCACTGTTTGGCTATTGAGGGACCAGACATTACTTCCATGTAAGTGTTGATAATAAAAATTCTTGGTGATTTTACTTCTATTGACCTGCTGCCCTTTTCTTCCTTCCTTCCTTTGCATAAGGTACTGTGTAGGCTTACGTTTTAAGCTCCTCCTACTGTTATCAGAGTTTTGCCAGACCTACAATTCACCTTATTGACAGAAATAGCCTTAAAGACAGAGTGGATGATCATAGGATGTTTTTGCTGGCCTGCTGTCATCCTGGGATGCATTGCACATTATGCTTTATGTGATACATGTTGCATCGAATGCGCTGAAACAAAGTAGGACATACTATACTTTTTTTCCACTGCAATAAACCAGTGTGAACTGCTCTTATTCACATATATTATTTTTTATAGGTCCTTGCATTGGAATACGTTAAAAATAATTTGCCAACACATCCGGTGTGATATCTTTTTTTTGGATAGAGTAGGTTCCTTTTTTTAAACCTAAAAAAACAAAGTTTTGCCTGCAGTTATACTTTACCTTTATCTCCCATTCCATAACTAAAATAGTCTTGGTTGGATTGCACAGGATTGGGTAGCAAAGGATAGGATTATTGTACGTTAAAAGAGAAGTGCCAAGAAATGGTTAGTGTACAGTGACTGGAAAGTGAATAGTCAACAGGATATGAGTAGTTGCTTTTTGCTGCACAGTAAAAACAGGAACTAAAATCCGCAAATTCCCGTTTCACCTTTGCTCTCTTGTCAGCACCAAAATCTTCTCTTTGGCTTCTTCTGGGTGCCGAGTTTTTGTCCATCTTGATTGGCCGGTGGGGAATAACACAACATCCGCACATGCGCACAGAAGTACATTTATTCTGGCACTGAGATGTGCCAAGAATGACACAATCAAAAGTTAAAAATCAAAGTCACAGACACATACTTTAGTTGCCAAATGTCCCAGATTTGCTAGGATGGTCCCATTTTTTAGCAGTTGTCCTATAATGTAGGTGTCCCTGGCTGATCAGGGCCCTGCCAGTTTTGTATATTCAACATTGTATTGTGTTGCACTCACTTAAAAATGTGTCCCTGTAAGTTTTTTGGAAATGTTGGCAACTATGCCAATAGCAATTTAAAGCTGACAGAGTTTTTAACCCTTTCCAGTCTAAACCTAAAAGTATGCAAAAAATGGTGGCTGGTAGTTTCAATAAATAGAGGCAAATGTTTAGGATATGTTTAGTGCACAGCTAAGGAAAAGTGCATCGTAGTGGATTAATATATAGTAGAGGGAGGTGAGTAAGGCATTGTATTGACAGGCTTTGTTCACTTCAAACGTGTTTTGCATTCCTATACAGTCTACGGGTATGCAAAACTGGGTCAGAATGTGGTCAACTGCAGGTCAAATGCACCTTTTAATTAACCGATCATCTCAGAAGCATATCAGACTTGTGCCTTTGATACAAGGGAAAGGGACATTGACACACACCCCAACAAAGGGTTAAAGTGCAGCTCCAGCTGAAACATTTTTGTAAGGTGGGGAGAAGTAAGTGTGTGTCCCAGTAGGAGATATTTTCTCACTACTTCTGCTTTGGTGACAATCTAAAATTTGGTCTGAATATAAGCAGCACTGATGGGCACTGATAGGTGGCACTGATAAGTGTCACTGATGGGCACTCATAGGCGGCACTGATGGACACTCATAGATGGGCAGTGATAGGTGGCACAGATAGGTGGCACTGGTGGGCACTGATAGGTGGCACTGGTGGGCACTGATAGGCAGCAATGATAGCTGGCATGTTTTTTGGGGGCATCCCTGGTGGTCCTGGGTGGCATCCAACATGGGCACTGTGTCCCTTTCCTGGTGGTCCCTGGGTGGGCTCCCTGGTGGTCTCTCTGCTGGTCCTGGGTGGGCTCTCCCTGGTGGTCCTGGGTGGGCTCCCTGGTGGTCCTGGCCGGTGATCCTAGGGGGGGCTACAATGATAAACATTCAGTGCAGACTCCCCCGTCAGGAGAGCCACCGATCGGCTCTCCTCTACTCGCTTCTGCAGACGCAAGTAGAGGAAAAGTCGATAAATGGCTTTTCCTATTTACACTGTGATCAGCTGTGATTGGTCATGGCTGATCAGGTGGTAAAGAGCTTCCGATGGAAGCTCTTTACCGAGATCGGTAATGCGGTGTGTCAGACTGACACACTACAATACCGATCGCCGCGATGCGCACCCCTGCGGGCACGCAATCGTGGACTATCCTGAAAGAGGTCATATGACGTCCAGTCAGGATAACTGAACGACCGCTCAGACATCATTTTGCTATAGGCCGGGTGGGAAGTGGTTGTAAACGATCACCTTGTAAAACAACCCATTCAGTTTAAATAGAAATCAAAAGCAAAATATTTGTTTATAGGTATAAAAAAAAATTATATTTACTTTTTTGCCCTTCTTTATAAGTGATCACATTCCCTCTGTTCTGGAGCTGCACGACTCCGGATAAAATGAGAATCACAATTTTTTGCTTAGAATAAAGATCACGATTCTTGACGTAACATCATCTTTCACATTATACAAAAACATTAGACTAAGTTTACTGTTAAGATTTTTTTTTAATTTGTTGAAGTGTATTTTTTCCCAAAAAATAGTGTTTGAAAGACCGCTGTGCAAATACAGTGTGACATAAAATATTGCAACGACCGCCATTTTATTCTCTATGGTCTTTTAAACACATTCATATAATGTTTGGGGGTTCTAAATAATTTTCTAGCAAAAAATACTTTTATCTTGTAAGCAACAAGTGTCAGAAAAAGGCTTAGTCTTTAAAGTGGAGTTCCACGCAAAAGTGGAGATTCCACTTTAAGTACTCCTTACCCATAGACATGTAATTTTTTTTTTGGGGGGGGTGGGTACCTAGTTCCCACTTCCGCTCGGAGGGACATGGCCCCCGAGCGGAAGCTCTCCTCTCCCCATCCCTCCCTGCAAACCTGTCCCAGAAGATTGCCCGGCCACTCAGGACGCGCGCATGCGAGCTGCGCACCCCGCTGTGAAGCTGCAAGCTGTCACAGCCAGGTGCCCATGCTACTGATGTAGTGATGCCAGCACTGCAGTAAGGAGAAGCAGAGCTCCGAGGCTTCGGGTGGCCGCATCGCTGGACCATGGGACAGGTTGAGTGTGTGTTAATTAAAAGTCAGCAACTACACTTTTTGTAGCTGCTGACTTTTAATAAACCCAAATACAGCTGGAACACCGCTTTAAGTGGTTAAACTGCCCTAATTTGCTGACTGAAGTTTATCCCTTTGATCTCTAAAAGAATAGAAGGCTACACTATTTCTTGCTGAGCAATGTTGTTGATAAACATTCCCAGCTGCTTTTTTTTTTTACAGCTGTGAGCAGGAGAACTGCTCTGCACTTGTTACATGAGTTGTGGAAATGCCAGATTAAGCTTGTGAGTGAGGTTGAATCAAGATCGTGATTTTTTTAACAATTAATCGTGCAGCTCTAACCTGTTCATTGTGTTCTCCGCTGCATAAGAGCTGAGGGGAGGAGAAATGGCACACTGATATTCCTAGTGAGAGGGTGTGCAGGGTGTGTGTGTCAGGACAAGTCTGATCATTAGAGGAGAGCAGGCTGAGTTCCCAGCACAGCTAGGGACCTGACCATGCCATGCTCTCCTGCTTAGTGTGGTCAGTTTTTGATTGCAGAGCAAATAGACTGGCAGGAACACCAGGGATTTCACACAAAGGAAGTAATACAAAGAGAACGGGATATTGCCTCATACAAGTATGGTGTAGAGCAGGCACAAGTTAGGAATATGAAATGTTGAGTTTACATATTCTTTAAGGCTGAGGCTTTACAATACTGTTTGGAATTTCAATAAATCATCATACGATACTGACTTTTTACATTTCAAATTTTGCTTTTCAGGAAATCTTAACGTGTATGTAATCCCCAACAATAAACTTCTCTTATTTGCTCCATCTTGGTCTGTGCAGGGCTGGATTAAGAGCATCATGGACCTGGTGCTGAGGAAGTCACATCCTCCTCCTCTGCCGGAGGCCTGTGCTTGCTCTTGATTGGTTGCTAGGATGCTTGGTGGTTGACACTGGGCAGAGTGGCGGCGTTGTGGTGACGGGGGGAAGTTCTTGGGCAGCTGGGCCTATATTAAGGTAGGGGCCTGGAGCTGCAGCTATGTTAATCTGGCCCTGGATCTGTGAATGCTTTTTGTTATATCTATTTGAAAAGTGAACACAAAAATACCTAATCTTGATCTCACCAAATACCCAGTGAGCGCCTTAGTTCACTGCTTCATTGCAGTGTTATCAGCTCAGAAATTTGCTGTGGACTGCAGAACATACCACCCTATGCGATGGTCATGAGGATAATAAGAAGTAGGCAGCCTATGGTGACAACGCAGCTTCTTCATAGATACAGTACAGTGAATGGTAATTGTCACCCTAGGACAGGAAGTGTGTGACGGGCAGGATCACCAGGTGGAAACACTTTGCAATTCTGCACCAAGCATCTCTGAGGGACACCCAGGTGATGAAAATCTATTTTTAATTTTCCATAGTGGCTCAATGTACACTTATGCTTTTTAGCAATTGTCCTGTTACTCCTTGTTATGCTGTTTATTCATGTGTCATTGGCCATAATTTCCATTTCCAGTGTGGGAACACTAGCATTACTGTATGCAGTAACTGCATAAAGGCAGCCTTGTGGAGTCCATTTTATAGCAGCCCACAGAGTATATTACAAAATGAACACAGTCCTTCCTATTTCAGCCTAAACTTATCTCCACTATATATATCCTCTTTGCTTTTGGTGCAATAACCAGTCTCTTCCCACTCCTGCTGTAACTAATTATTAGATCTGCTGAAAATTCTGTAATTCTGTATTTCAGCACAGTGTTTTGTAGGGGGTCCTGATTTGCCGCAACCGCAGGTTCACAATAAATCCTGTTAGGTCCAAATTCCAGGTCCCAGCAACTTTTTGTTAAAATTTGTCCAGGCAAATTATTTAAGCCATAATCCTTTGCATGGCCTTTGAACAATGACCAGCAGGCTTAGAAACGCATGAAGGAGGCCTTTAGATAAGCAAGCACAGTTTTTCCTTTATGCTGTAAGTGCTTCTCAGAATTGCTATCTGCATCAGTATCAAGTCTAATAGCAAACTGCAAGACTTTCCTTTTAAAATAGTAGGCTTTTGCTTCAGGGTGATGTTTTGGAGTTATCTCTTTTGGGGTATATAAATGTATTTTATGTTGATACAGCCTTTAAAGTTTGGGATGCTTAACCGGTTCCCGACCGCATACTGTATATTTACTGCTGCAGAGGGGCAGCATCCCGCGTATTGCCATATATAAGCGGCGGCTCGCACTTGCGCCCGCTCTCGTGTGCCTGCGGCTCGGGCGGACCCGATGTTCGCCGGCGAGCCGCGATGACCTGGCAGAGAGAAAGAACGGGGAACCGCCGATGTAAACATGGCTGTTCTTCGCTCTGTCAGTGGGCATGTAAGAGATCTACTGATGCCCATGGTAGCCCAGCCCCCTCACAGTTAGAACACGCCTAGGGAACACAGTTAACCCCTAGATCTCCCCTGCAGGTTAACCCCTTCACTGCCAATGACATTTATACAGTAATCAGTGGATATTTAAATTTCTGATCGCTGTATAAATGTCATTGGTTCCAAAAAAGTGTCAAAAATGTCTGACATGTCTGCCCCAATATCAAAGTCCTGATAAAAATTGCAGATCGCCGCCATTACCAGTAAAAAAAGAAAACAAATGTAAAAACGCCAGAAATTAATTCTCATGGTTTGTAAACATGGCAACTTTTGTGCAAACCAATCAATAAACGCCAATTGTGATTTTTTTTTTTTTTTTTTACCAAAAATATGAGGAAGAATATAAATCAGCCAAAACCGATGAATACATTTTTTTTTGGATTTGTATTTTAGCAAAAAGTAAGAAATATTGTTTTTTTTTCAAAATTGTTGCTCTTCTTTTGTTTATAGCGGTGATCAGAAATGATGCAGAGGTGATCAAATACCACCAAAAGAAAGCTCTATTTGTGGGAAAAAAAGGACGCATATTTCGTTTGGGTATAACTTTGCACGACCGCGCAATTGTCAGTTAAAGCAACGCAGTGCCGAATAGCAAAAATTGCTCTGGTCCTAACATGGGAAATCCTTCTGGGGGTGAAGTGGTTAAAAAGCAGCACTGCCTTGTTGCTGACCATCTGCTCTTGTAACTACCTTTTGTTCCCAGTACGCAACTAGACCATTTGAAGGCCAAATGGTCTAGTGGAGTACAAATGGTCTAGCGGAGTACAAATGGTCTAGCGGAGTGCAAATGATCTAGTGGAGTACAAATGGTCTAGCGGAGTACAAATGGTCTAGTGGCGTACAAATGGTCTAGTGGAGTACAAATGGTCTAGTGGAGTACAAATGACCTAGCAGAGTACAAATGATCTAGTGAAGTACAAATGGTCTAGTGGAGTACAAATGATCTAGTGGAGTACAAATGGTCTAGTGGAGTACAAATGGTCTAGCAGAGTACAAATGGTCTAGTGGAGTACAAATGATCTAGTGGCGTACAAATGGTCTAGTGGAGTACAAATGGTCTAGTGGAGTACAAATGACCTAGCAGAGTACAAATGATCTAGTGAAGTACAAATGGTCTAGTGGAGTACAAATGATCTAGTGGAGTACAAATGGTCTAGTGGAGTACAAATGGTCTAGCAGAGTACAAATGGTCTAGTGGAGTACAAATGATCTAGTGGGGTACAAATGGTCTAGTGGAGTACAAATGATCTAGTGGAGTACAAATGGTCTAGTGGAGTACAAATGGTCTAGCAGAGTACAAATGATCTAGCGGAGTACAAATGGTCTAGTGGAGTACAAATGATCTAGTGGAGTACAAATGATCTAGTGGAGTACAAATGATCTAGTGGAGTACGAATGGTCTAGTGGAGTACAAATGGTCTAGTGGCTTAAAATCTCTATTATTCAAATTTTCTACATCCCCTATGCCCATAGTAAAAATTAAGGTTAGGCCCCTTTCACACAGGCTTTACGATCAGGTCCGTCTGTCAGTTTTTCAGGCGAACCTGATCGGACACTATATTTACTCCTATGGAGCGGCGGATATCAGAGGTGACATGTCTGCTGACATCCGCCAATATCCGGTCAAATCCTGGCTGTGAAATCCAGACACATGGAGACCCTATTTTCCATCTGTCTGGCGGATCGGATCTGATAGGCAGTCCGTTTTCATCCAATCTCCCCATAGAGGAGAGCGGGGCTCTGACAGGTCCATCTCTGCACAGTAAGCGGAGATGGACCTGTCATCCGCCTGCTCAGCCGGGATCATTAAATCGATCCCCCACTGAGCAAACTGTAGTCCGTTGGGCGGGGCCGTCCGTGTGAAAGAGCCCTTAGGCATACATCAGTTAGGCTCTGATTAAGACTGTCCTGCTGCTGGCCAATTTTACACAGCTGTAAAATCTGGGCTTACACTCTAAATTCTTGTAGGAAATCACCAACCTGTGCCTCGTGTCTCCACAATTTCACTTATTCTTGCGCATTAAAATTGTCCTGTTTCTGGCCACTTTCACACAGCTGTAACATATACGTGCCAATGCTCCTAAGGCCCTTTTCACACGGGCACCTTTGTTCGATGAATTCCGCTTGCTCAGCGGGGGATTTGCTCTGCTGATCCCCACTGAGCAGGTGGATGACAGGTCCGTCTCCGCTCACTGTGCAGAGCGGACACGGACACAGCCCCACTCTCCTCTATGGGGAAATTGAGTGAAAACGGACCGCCTGTTAGTTTTCATCTAATCATATCTGATCCTCCAGACGGATGGAAAATAGGACCTCCATCTGTCTGTATTTCATGGACAAGATCGGATCAAATAGCAGCAGGTGTCAGCAGACATGTCACTGCTGCTCCATAGGGGTGAATGGTGGGTCCGATCCGGTCTGCCTGAAAAACTGACGGGTGGACCTGATCAAACAGCCCGTGTGAAAGGGGTCTTACTCTTACTAAAAACAGACCTGCCTGAGCTTGTGTCTCCCCATTTTAGGCTATTCTACCAGCAAGAACAGTGTGCACCTTAACCACCTTAAATTATATCGATCACATTCACCACCAGAGCCGTCGATTAGACAGTACAGCCAGACCTCATCAGCAGGAGCCTATCATATTTACTGACCCCTTCCTTACCTGAATGAACACAGTGAGCGATCACTCCTGTGCTCATTCATAACTGAAGCATTGTAAACTGTGTAAACTACACCCCCAGCTGCTGCCTCAGGCAAAGAGCTTGGGGAAGTAAAAGTGCAGCACAACTGTGAGGTTTTACCACCCACCCCCACCTCACATGTGAACAAGCCCTAAGGGCTCATTTACACAGGTACTCTGGCTTTATGAATGAGTGGTTTGTTCATACACCTGGGGCCTCTTGCTTTTCCATGTAGACAAAACAGCTGTATGAACACAGCAACAGGTACTAACCTGACATAGGTGAGTTGCCCTAAGGCCTGATTCACACCTATGCATTTTTAGTGCTTTTGCATTTTGCAGATTTGCTCTACAGTCCATTTAACATGGTTTCCTATGGAACACGTTCTGCAGTGCAAATTTGCACAATGCAAAAAGCACTAAAAATGATTAGGTGTGAATCAAGCCTTAGGTCAGTTTCACATGGGCTTCAGCTTGTATAAGAGCAATGCGAACAGCAAGCTTTGTTGAAGTTTTAAAATACCATTCAGCTCCAGTTCGTAAATGTTGAACACAAGTCCTAATGGGAGTGCTGATGGCCACTTTAATAGGTTAACTTCCGGCTCGCGTACATTTAGTCCTCATACACACGGGCGTATATAAAAAAATAAACAAAACGTCGGGCCCGACGTCAAGGAAAAAAAGGCGACATTTTTCGGCGTTATGTATTGACGTTTTTCGGCGTTAGTGAGCGTCGGCGTCAATAGGCGTTTTTTAAAACAAAATCATCCCTCTGCTATTTTTCAACCTAAAAACGTCGGCGTCAAAAAACGCCGGAAAACGCCGGTATAATAATAGGTGGCATATGGTGGCATATGTTGGCGTTTCTTGGCATATTGTGGCGTCGGCGTCAAAAAACGTCAAAATGTTACAGCCTCAGAACGCGATGGCCATGGGTTCTACTTTCTGCTCACTAACGCCGACGCCACCTACAGCTCAGAAACGCCGACGTTTTTATGGGGCCATTGACTAACATGGAGAGCTGCAAAAAACGCCAGAAAACGCCGGCGTCAAAAAACGTCCGTGTGTATGAGGCCTTACTGCTGCAGAGTGGCAGCGTAATGCAAATCGCCTTGGGCGCGGCTAGGGAGCGCTCTCGTGCCTGCTGCGTGCTCCCTCAGTGTGGCCACGGGTCGTCGGCGGACTTTGACCACTACACCGGAAGAACGGGGATCCGCTGATGTAAACAGTTCCCCACTCTGTCAGACGGCATGACAGAGATCTACTAATTCCTGTATTCAGGATCAGTTAGATCTGTCATGCCCCTGCCAGCCCAGCCCCCTCACAGTTAGAACACACCTAGGGAACACAGTTAAACCCTTGAGCCCCCTGCAGGTTAACCCCTTCCCTGCCAATGACATTTATACAGTAATCAGTGGCTATTTTTTAGATCTGATCGCTGTATAAATGTCAATGAACCCAAAAAAGTGTCAAAAATGTCCGTTCTGTCAGCCGCAATATTGCAGTCCCAATAAAAATTGCAGATCGCTGCCATTACTAGTAAAAAAAAAAAAAAAAGTAAAAGAGTCATAAATTAATTCTCATGGTTTGTAAACGCAGCAACTTTTGCGCAAACCAATCAATATACGTCAATTGCGATTTTTTGTTTACCACAAATATGAGGAAGAATATATGTTGGCCAAAACCGATTAATAAATTTGTTTTTTTATATGTATTATTTGGATATGTATTTTAGCAAAAGGTAAAAAATATTGTTTTTTTTTCAAACTTCTCACTCTTTTTTTGTTTATAGCGGTGATCAGAAATGACGCAGAGGTGACCAAAAGAAAGCTCTATTTGTGGGAAAAAAAGGACGCCAATTTTGTTTGGGTACAACGTCGCACGACCACGCATTTGTCAGTTAAAATGAAGCAGTGCCGAAACGCAAAAAGGACTCTGGTCCTAAAGTGGAAAATCCTTCCTGGGCTGAAGTGGTTAAACAAGCTGCTAGCAGGCTTTAGCACTTCTTGAAGTTTGTTGAAAGCCCGCTGAAGCCTGCTAGCAGCTTGCTTAAAGTATCAATCAACACTCCCATAAGGCTCTGTGTTCAACATTTAGCCCCTTTTTTGACGCCATGTTTTTGGGTGTTTTTTACAGCTCTTCATGTTATTCAATGGCCCCCTAAAAACTCTGACATTTTTGAGCAGTAGAGGGCGTTAGCGTTAGCGAGCTGTAACTAGAATGCCGGACCAGTGCGTTCTGAGGCAGTAACGTTTTGGCATTTTTGACGCCGATGCTGCAAAATGCTTACTAACGTCATACCGGCGTTTTTGACGCCAACGTTTTCTGACGCCGACGCTCACTAACGCTCATTAACGCCGATGCAAAACGCCGAAAAAAATGCAGACCCAGTGTTTTGCTTATTTTTAAACATACGTCCGTGTTTATGAGTTGAATTGTACTTTAATAACTTCACCAAAGCTTGCTGAAAAGCTCTTCAAATACTTTGTTAAAGTTTGCTGTTCACACTGCTCTTATATAAACTGAAGCCCATGTGACACAGGCCTTAACAAAATGTAAAGTAAATGAAAAGAAGAGAAATCAAAATCAAATCAATATTTGTTGTGACCACCCTTTTCCTTCAAGACAGCATTCATTCTTCTAGGTAGGCTTGCACACAGTTTATGAAGGAACTCAGCAGGTAGGTTGTTACAAACCTCTTGAAAAACTAACCACAGATCTTCTATGGAAGTAGGCTGCCTCAAGTCTTTCTGTCTCTTCATGTAATCTCAGACAGAATTGTTGATATTGGGATCAGGGCTCTTGGGAGCCAAAACACCTTTGTTCTTATTTACGCTGAAGCTGGTTCTTAATGACATTGGCTGCATGTTTGGGGTCATTGTCCTACTTGTCCTACTTGTCCTACTAGAATAAATTTAGGGTCAATCACATGCCTCCCCGATGGTATGGCATGATGGGTGAGTATCTGCCTGTATTTCTCAGCATTGAGGACACCCTTGATCCTGACCAAATCCCCAACTCCTTTTGCACAAATGCAGTGACAAACTTGCAAGGAACTTCCACCATGCTTCACTGTTACCTGCAGACATTATTGTTCCACTCTACGGCAAACAAACTACCTCCTGTTACAGCAAAATATTTTAAATTTTGACCCATCAGTCTGGAGAAGCTGCTGCCATTTTTCTGCACCCCAGTTCCTATGTTTCATGCATAGTTGAGTCACTTAGCATTGATTCCACGTCATAGGTATGGCTTTTTGGCTGCAATTCTTCTAGGAAGATCACTTTTTGCCAGACTTCTCCAGACAGTAGATGGGTGTACCTGGGTCCCACTGGTTTCCACCAGTTCTGCGTTGATGGCACTCCTGGACATCTTTTGATGTTGAAGGGAAGTAAGCAGCTGCATTAAGCATGAGAGGTTAGTTCAGCGATCTCCCCCACTGAGCTGTTGTATTATGACAGGGGGGTGCCAAGTGTCGGCCATTTTTTTTTAAACAGCCGTTGTCTCCCGACATTTGGCCCGTGTCTACCCGACTTTAGGTTTGGCTGGCTACAGTCCCCAACGTTGCCCACTTATTTGTGCTTCTTCAAAAAAGCTTGACCAGCACATCTTGAAACCCCAGTCTGCTTTGAAGTCTTTGCCAGGGAGAGACCTTGCTGATGCAGTATAACTACCGTGTGCCTTGTTACTGTGCTCAGTCTTGCCATGGTGTATGACCTGTGACGTGAAACTGTCTTCCACAACCTCACCTTAAGCTGGATACACACTATACAATTTTCTTTAGATTTTGTTCCTTTAGATTTATCAAAACCATATAATATGAGGTCAAACCTTGAGAGCCGGTTCACACTGAGGCGACTTGTCAGGCGACTCAAGTTGCCTGACAAGTCGTCCCCATGCAGTGCAATGGAACCGTTCTAATAGGAGCGGCTCAGGTCGCTCCGACTTAGAAAAAGGTTCCTGCACTATTTTTGGGACGACCTCAGCGCGACTTGCATTGACTTCTATGTAAAGAAGTCTCCTTGCAAGCCGCGCTGAGGTAGCCTCGAACTTTGCCCTGCAAGTCGTGCCGCCTCAGTGTGAACCGGCTCTAAGAGTTTCAATTTGTATGCAATCAGGCAGGCCCTTGCACTACATGGCTTTGGTAAATCTAAAGGAAATCAGATAACAAAAGTTGTATAGTTTGTATGCGGTCTTAGTAGCAGTGTTTGGCTGTTGCTCACCCAGTTATAAGTCTCCTACACAGCTGTTTCCATTTCAGTTAATGGCTGTGTTTCAACCTACATATGAAATTGGTGATCATTAGCACCTGCTTGGTATAATTGGTTAATCACACCCCTGACATTATTCCTACAAAATCCCTGACTTTGTGCAAATGTACAAAGTGGGCAAGTGTAAGAATCAATGCTTGTTTGAAGCCAAAGGGTAGTCATACCAAATATTGCTTTGATTAGATTTTTCTTCTATTCCCTCGCTTTGCATTTTATAAATAGATAAAAATAAACAATTAAAATATATATTTTTTAAAGCATTCTTGCTTTACAGCATTTCTTCACACCTACCTAAAACTTTTGCACAGTACTGTATGTGAAGTAAGGAGGCCAGTTGTGCTGTATAAAGAGTCTGGCTCTTTCATTTCTCTGTCTTTTTAAGGGCTATACGCAACCAATGTTTTTATGAACACCCTAATGTGGTATTCTAAATTTCAGCTGCTGAAGACCGGTGCTCCCGATTTTGGTATTAAATCATCATTGTAAAGGTTTTAAGCACATGATAAATGTTAGATCATTTAAGAGGAGCTCCAGGCTCCTTCAGAAAATAATTAAAATAATAATTACAAATACTGTAGCTGCTGACTTTTATTATAAGGATACTTACCTGTCCAGGGATCCCGCCATGTCTTCACCCGAGCCGATTCTTCAATCAGCTTCGGGTGCAGGTGCCTGCATCTCTAGTAAGGGAAACAGGAAGTGAAGCCTTTGCAGTTTCATAGCCTGTTTCCTACTGCGCATACGCGAGTTGCACTGTGCCTTGTGAATGGTCTTGTAGTCCTCTGAGACTTCAGTTTGCCACAGTGATCTGAGCAAGAAGTGGGAGCGGGTCAAGACCAGGTACCCGATCGGCCCTCCCCCCTCAAAAGTGTGAAATGTGGCAGTGGAGGGTGCAAATAAGTGGAGCTTCCCCTTTTGGGTGGAGCTTCGCTTTAAATATTTGTTGCACAATATTCGGGCACTAATGCTTATAGCATGTATGTCATTTGGTTTGGTTATACCTGAAAACATAAAATGCATGCAAACTTTACCAATGAACTTCTTCTATTTGCTCCCTTTTGGTCTGTTAAATATAAAATTTAAAGTGCAAAAAACACCTGTTGAATCTGCCAGAAATCAAACAATCTGATAACTTGTTGTGCTCTCTAAAGAGCGAAAGAACCTAAAATGGAGACCTGAGAAAGCCATTGCATCTAAAGACCAGTAAGCTGCATTATCTACAGTATATTATATATATATATGTATATATGATTTTATATATTATATTACATTTGTGTGTTTGGAATATGCTTTCCTACACCTTTGCTATCAATTCTACCCTTATCTTACACCTCCTACACACTATGGGAATATTGGATGAATGATCGTCTGGCATGCTAGTCTCAAATAAAAA
This sequence comes from Glandirana rugosa, assembly GCA_018402905.1. Taxonomy (NCBI): domain Eukaryota; kingdom Metazoa; phylum Chordata; class Amphibia; order Anura; family Ranidae; genus Glandirana; species Glandirana rugosa. The sequence goes on from BLSH010389319.1 coordinate 1,206,696, forward strand.
ATGAAGAGGTTACTACGAAAACTCCCGTACAACAGAATACAACTTTGAAAGTGATGTAATGTGTTGTATTTTATTATAATGTACTCTTTTGTTTCCGAGCATGCGTTGTCTTGGTTTTCCGATTTTTTTTGTGGACGAATACTGTACTGATTAAACGAAAATTGAGGTTCTGGTATTGAGAAAAAAGTTTGTGTTTATCCCTTCGGATAATTTTGCATGAACTGTTGTGAACGGCTCTTGAAAGCTGTGTACTAAATTATCGTACAATCCCTCCGAAAGCGATTTTTGTCATCAGATTTTCTGATCGTGTGTACTAGGCATAACTTTGATCCCTAATCCTCACTCTAAACCTCAGACCCTAACACTTAACTTAAGTCTACACTTTAGTCCCTAAACAACGGCCATACGATAGCCATAATCCAACACCAATATATTTTACTTGATGAAACATTTCTGTGTCTGTTAAATTCTATAATTCCTTGTATCGATGACAATTTTTGGTGCCAACATACGATACTCCAAATAATGGTGGTTGAAAAAGCACTTTTGAAATGCCTGCACAATTTATTTTGCCAATTTAAATGCACTTTTAATCCACTGAATAAAACAATTGAGTATTTATACCTTCCCAGGAAATCCATTCTAAAAGACTACTTAAAGTATTGTAGTAGCTATTTACCCTTCATATTAATAGAAATAGATGCTGAATGCAATACATTTCGAGGATTCATACAATACACATACACATCTTTAATTCGGAAAGAAAATCCCACTCAATACTTGTAGAAAAAGTTTATTTTTAGGTGCATTTTAACTTAGAAGAGACTAGTGTTGCCTTTGTTAATTGTAATTTAATTTTAAACAGATAAATCAATGTGAGAACAAATTGTCTTTTTTTGAAAGTTGTACTAATAGCTTGTCTAGTTCTGTTGGCACGAGATCAATTTGACTTAATCTAAAGGAAAGTAATATTGATGGGTTTTACAAGATACCCAATAAGGCTCCAAATGACCAATTCATCTGTTTGATGCCTGATTATTGTGCTGGGATTCCTCAGGTGTCTCAGTCTGCGATGTACTCTGTAGTGTAGTACCTAATCTTGAGTGAAATTTGAACAAATCTTTGGTACTCATAATTTTGGAATAATTAATTGATCTCTTCCAAATATCTCACAGATGGGAATGTGCATTTTTACCTGTTCTTGTAAAAAAATCAGGACAACTTCCAGTCCCTCCTCTGTGATATGTTAATAATAATAATAAGTGTATCTAAACCCAAGAACAAAAATTTGATATATTGCAACGTACGTTTTGGGCAGTCCCATCCAGATCATGGCCACTTTCCATGTGGCCCTACTACAAAATTTGAGGGAATTGCCTACTTGCAACCATGCTCCATCAGTCAATTATTTTTTTAGATTTACTGTGCATGCTCAGTAACCCAAATAAATGTGATGCTATGGTCGAGGGACAGAGCATCAGACTGAGATGCCAGACTGTCCCAGCCAATCTGGGACAGGTGCCATCTGTGGTAATCCCTCCTAACCTTCTAACAGCTAAAGATGGCTCCATTATTTCGATCTGACATTTTCTATGGTGCTGCACACAGGATCAGCTATGATATCAGCCAGAGAAAAAAAAGACCATTACTTTAATGATTAAGTGCATGTGACGTGCAAGAAACGCATCTACCTTTGTGCATTCTGGTCCTGTGATGCCTTTTGGGATGTCTCAATAAAAGGACTTTGGACCTTACAGTGGGTGTGCGGCCATTCCTTTTTTTTCTATTGTGTGCGGTGGCGAGCCGGGCAAGCACCCACACAGGTCCATTTGGCCCTATCATCCTCACCTGGAGCGGCAAGCTCTCCTGGATTCATATGATATCAGCCATTTGAGGGGTTAGTTGAGATCTTAAAAGTTTGGTTGAGGGCTGATATTAACATACTGGCAATCATCACCAGAGGAATACCTTGAATGAAATGTTTTGGGAAACAGGTAAATCAGTGGGATTAGTCCCGCTTTAAAATGGCAATGCTGGCTTTATCTGGTGTTCTAAGAATGCCAGTTTCCATTTTGATGGGCAATTTGTTTTCTTTCAGATAGGACTGAAAGCAAAGGGAAATCCAAACCTGTTCTATTCGGAATAGGAATGGAAATTAAAGAGAAACTTTATCCTCCTCCCCTATTTTTTCCCTGCTTACCTGATGCTGGGTTGTCCTCAGTTCAGAGACCCATACACCTAGCATTGTTCAGCTGAGATCCTCTTCTCTGCTCAGCTCCCTCACTGCCATGTTCCCCTCTGATGTCATCAGGAAGCTGCTGGCTCTTCTGGGTTCAAGCATGGTCTCCCACTTGGCCTGCCCCTCCTCCTTTAGTGAATTGAAGGAGTTTATAGCTCCCGGTGACTCCTGGAATATGCATGTTACATATCACAGGAGCACCAGGGTCACTGACATCATTCGCCTAGGCGATCAGGGAGGATGGGAGGGAAGCTCTTTAATGAAAAAAGTTAACTAAATGAAAAAAAAAGGATATTTGTGCAGAGAAGAGGGAGTGACATGGAGAGGAGCAAACTTGTTTTAAAGGGTGAAGATGTGCTTTAAAGTGGAAGAAAAACTGCATCACATTTCTGTCAGAGCTCTCTCATTAATGAGGATTCTTGTGCGTCCTCATTTATAAGAAAGCATGTGAGGTTATGAATGGGGCAGGGCTATCTGTCTATCTGCACCAGGCAGGTATTTTCATGAGAGGCTCTTCATTTTTTGGCACTCCTCTTAATCCAATTCTGAATAGTATATTAGCAAATATAAACAAGAGTTCAGCCCTGCTGTCTTCAGGTTTGGAATACCAGCACAAATGGCAGGTGTTCTGAGCTGGTGAATGTATGGGTGGAAGCCCATATCGTCTTTTTTTAGTTAAAAAAAAAGAAACTCTCCCAGGAATGTAGACAAGATCACTGCAATAGATTTAAGTGAACAACCCTGTTGTACTACATTTTTATTTATTTGGTTGTCTGTATAGCCTTATTTCAATAGTGCCAACTAAACCTTGTACCTACCAGCATGAAGCATGTGATTATAGCCTGATGCCCTAAATGGCTTCAAAAAAGGGTGGGCTTGGGGGCGCAGAGCACTGCGCCCTGAGCCCACCCACTTGTGTGACAATAGCAAATTAATATTCCCAAATGTCTTCCTGATGCTCCTCCCAGCCAATCAGGAAGCGGGTCCTAAGACCTGATGGGCAGGACCCACTTCCTGTTCGGCTAGGAGGAGAAGCAAAGGCCCCGGAGTGAGGAGCAGCAGCCCTACCCTGGATCCTCCTCATCTGCCTCCTAATTTAGGGAGGCCTCTGATCACCACCTTCCCGTCCATCTCCAGCACTGGGGGTAGTGGGCGGCGTTGGTTCACCCCCCCAAAATATTGAACACCAGCCGCCACTGCCTCTTAGGTTCCACAGTGAGTGTAACAAGCATGCTTTACTGCATACACAGACTGATTTTATTGTTGCGGCTTTGGTAACACTTTAAGTTGCCCTTTCAATGTGTACCAAAGAAAATACATTTGGATCATTTGCTTCACAATGCTACTATTTGGACAATGGTAAAACGCAAATAAACCTTGTGCTTAGAACTGAAATATGTGATTAAATAATAAAGTGAAAATTCAAATATGTGCGTCAGACTGGACTGCTGCACTTGGAATGTCAGAATAAAGACAAAAAAGAAATAATGTAGTAAAACAAGACTGCGCTGTCCACTGACAATTCAAACTTGAAACTTAAACAAGTGACATTCTCCCAACTTATAATAAAATTGTGTGATAAAAAAATAATGAAAAAAAAAACCTGTGTCCCAATGCAGATATAAATTGGTGCATGTATATATGGTCATAATATCATTTGAATAGCATTAATAACAAAAAGTCCATAAAATGTCCATTATACTCTTCTCAAATTGGTAAACACACATCACAGTAATAGCAATGATACTCAAATCCTCAAAGTGTAAAAATTTGCCTCTTACCGGACATCCATGATCTCTAAGTTGTAAGAGATCATATAGAGCATGGAATGAACCAGAGACTCCTCGCAGTAGATGGATCAGTCAACCGCTGGCTTGCATATTTTTCATGTAAGTGCAATATTATATCCTTTATTAAATGTTATCTTTCATACTGCATGATGAGCCTTTCTCTCTTTATATATATATATATATATATATATATATATATATCTTCAACATCCTATCACTGGAGTGAGTTTAATCCAGAACTATGGATGTTCTACGGTTTAACTGATCCAGCACACCTGTTCTGAAGCAAGGCTGCTTTTGTGATCTGATCCATCTACTGTGAGGAGTTTCTGGTTCATTCCACGCTCTATATCAGGCATCAGGCATCCTCAAACTACGGCCCTCCAGCTGTTGCGGAACTACACATCCCATGAGGCATTGTAAAACTCTGACATTCGCAGACATGACTAGGCATGATGGGAATTGTAGTTCCTGAACAACTGGAGGGCCATAGTTTGAGGACCTATATCACTATATGATCTCTTATAACTAAGGCTCCTCTTAGACTGAGGTGCTTTACAGACGCTATTTAGCTAAAAATAGTGCCTGTAAAGCGCCTCAAAACCCCCCCCCCAATCCACCCTAATGTGAAAGCCTGAGTGCTTTCACACTGGGGCGGTACGCTTGCAGGACGTTACAAAAAGTCCTACAAGCAGCATCTTTGGGGCGGTGAGGGGAGAGGTGTATACACCACTCCTCTACCGCCCCTGCCATTGAAATGAATGGCAAGCACTTACGAAGCTGCTGCACGCTGCCTAGGTAGCGCGGAGCGCCGGCACCTTTAACCCCGTTTTAACCCCGCTTGTGGGGGGTTAAAAGCGCCATGCTCCCGACTGCAGAGCGGAGCCATATTTCTGGTCTCACCATGACCACGGCTAAGCTGCAGCGTGAAAGCAGCCTTAGAGATCATGGATGTCCGGTAAGAGGCACATTTTTACACTTTGAGGATTTCAGTATCATTGCTATTACTGTGATGTGTGTTTATTCACCAATTTGAGAAGAGTCTGATGGACATTTTATGGACTTTTTGTTACTAATGCTATTCACATGATATTAGGATCACAAACGCACCGTTTTTTTTGATTGATTATTTTTTTATCACACAATTTTATTATAAGTTGGGAGAGTGTCACTTGTTTATGTTTCAAGTTTGAATTGTCAGTGGACAGCGCAGTCTCATTTTTATATATTATTAATGCTAATATCTGGAATAACAATTTTCCAGGTCATTTTGCCTGTATAATTTTAAATCACTAGTTCGCTGTAATCTATGAATGCCATTCAGGCTGGTTTGTAAAACTATCCAATCCTGAAGAACATAACCCGTGTATTTATTTCTAAGTTCATCAATAGGTCCTTGATACAGATTTTGGTACTCTGAACTCTCAACAGTCATGATATGAAATATTTTTAGTCTATAGACATTTTATAACATATACACAATATATTTATGCATAACACATTTACTTACCGTATATACTCGAGTATAAGCCGACTTTTTCAGCACATTTTTTGTGCTGAAAAAGTACCCCCTCGGCTTATACTCGAGTGAGAAAAAAAATGACCCCAGAAAATGGTATTTATATAACACATATACAATATTTTACAGATATCTGATTTTTATAAAGTATAGTACTGACAACTCTCAAGTCTCATGGTTTTAGACATAGTTCCTGGATAACTACTTGAATCTTTATTTATGTGCCCAATACAAGAAGTCCTAACCTATCAAAATGTTTGGTCGGACTTACCGTAAGTATCTAATGTCGCTTGATCACTAAATTTTAATATGTCCGTTTTACTGGACCTTTTAACAATAAGGTCTATAATCGTAATTATTATATATTTTTACTCTGACGCGACAGGTGACTGTTAAGTTTGAAC
>BLSH010389319.1:1253510-1301769 GCA_018402905.1 Glandirana rugosa
CTGTAATCTGGTCCCCCCCTCCCTGGATAGTTGTACAGTGCAGGCTGAATAAAGACATGATCCTCAGGAGTCGGCACTGAAAAATCCCCACAGATGTGTGACCAATATGATTTTATAAACAGCTTTCATCCACTGATAAATGTCTAATTGAGTGCTTATCAAATGTCTGAACTGAGATAAGCTAATAAATAAAAGATTAAGGTAATGATGCATATTAATAATAATGAGCCATACCATACCATTGACTTTAGTAACGTCACCCATTTTTTTAAGTCCTAAAGAAGTTAGACTAAATTCCTTACATTTGCCTTTCCAGTGAGAATTTTCTTAGCAAAATACACCCATATGATTTGTGAAAACATTTAAACATAAAAAATAATGTATTATTATTACTTTTCCCAAGACACAACTTTGGAAATGACCATCGAAAAAAGTATACATGGCTGCCACAGCACCGGTCCCAAGTGTGCATTTATCTAAATAGAAATATTACTCACAAAACACAGATAGCGCAACAGGCTTGGCTCACAAATGTGTGGCACAGAAAGTAAATCAGCTCTTTCCTAAAAAGGTGATGATTGGTACGGGTCAGAGGTTGCAGCTTAACAAGGGTAAAATGCAGCCCTTACTGATTTCCATGCCATATAATAACTCTCATGACTTCATACCATTATTTTCATTAGAAAACAGCATTAAATCACTGAAACATTCAAGACTCAATAACAGGCTGGAGCTTGAGTAGAAAGCTAAATGAGTAATTTTTAGATGGTCTGTGATCTGCAATCTTTTTTATGTAGGCTTCAGAAACCACGGGACTGCTTAATATAATAGGAGTATAAAGGTGAGAAAATATAGGCAGAGAAAAAATAAAGTCTATAGAACAATGTAGAATGTCATGTCTATTTAACACAAACTGCATGGTTCAAATCAATCATTTTCAACTGGAAAAGATGTTGTGGAAAGGTAGAAGTGGGAGCAAATAAATCAAAATAAAAGGACTTGATGAAATATTGGTTGTCTTAATTACTATATCCCAAAAGAATTTGTGAAGTTATTAGTTGAAAAAGAAAAATACACTTTTAATTTGCATCTGAGGAATAGAGTGAATGCAGATATAATTGCACGAGCATGCCGAATTTAAAGGAGTTGTAAAGGCAGAAGTTTTTTTTTTTTTATCTTAATGCATTCTATGCATTAAGATAAAAAACCTTCTGTGTGTAGCAGCCCTCCTCAGCCCCCCTAATTACTTACCTGAGCCCCTTCTCTCTCCAGTGATGTCCACTAATGTCTTAGCCGTCCAGGACACTCCTCCTAATTGGCTGAGACACAGCAGCGGCACCATTGGCATCCGCGGCTGTTAATCAAAGTCAGTCAGCCAATCAGGGGTGAGAGGGGGCAGGGCCAGGCCGGGGCTCCATATCTGAATGGACACATGGAGCTGTGACGTGGCTTGGGTGCCCCCATAGCAAGCTGCTGGCTGAGGGGGCACTTGACAGGAGGGAGGGGCCAGGAGCACCAAAGAGGGACACATGCAAAACCAACTGCACAGAGGAGGTAAGTATAATATGTTTGTTATTTAAAAAACAAACAAACAAAAAAGAGCCTTTAGGGCCGGTTCACACTGAGGCGATCCTAGGCGATTTGCGATCCGACTTGTGTCGCCCCAATTTGCCTCAAATCGCCTGACATCAGAAATCCCATTGGAATGAATGGAGCTGTCTTAATATGCGCTACTCAAGTCCAAAGCGATTCCAAAAAAAGGTTCCTGTACTATTTTCAAGCGGCTTCTAGGCGAATTGAGCCCATAGAAGTCAATGGAAGTTCGCTTCCAAGTTGGATCCCCGTCTATGAAGAAGCGACTTTCCAGGAAGAACAACATAATTTTGCCAGAAGACACACCTCTCATGTCCAAGGTACTCGTGTTGAAATCGCCTGAAATCACCTAAAATCGCCTGATATCGCGCAGAAGTCGCGCCACTTCGCCTTTTCAAATCGCCTAGCAAAGTCGCCCCAAAGTCGGATCGCCTCAGTGTGAACCGGCCCTAACCACTTTAACCACTTCAGCCCCGAAAGGATTTCACACTTTAGGACCAAAGCACTTTTTGCGATTCGGCACTGCGTCGCTTTAACTGACAATTGCGCGGTCGTGTGACGTTGTGGCCAAACAAAATTTGCTTCCTTTTTTTCCCCACAAATAGTGCTTTCTTTTGGTGGTATTTGATCACCTCTGCATCATTTCTGATCGCCGCTATAAACAAAAAAATAGCGACAATTTTGCAAAAAAAACCCAACTTTTCTTACTTTTTGCTAAAATACAAATCCAAAAAAAATATATAATATTATATTCTTCCTCATATTCTTGGTAAAAAAAATCGCAATCATCGTTTATTGATTGGTTTGTGCAAAAGTTGCCGCGTTTACAAATGATGAGAATTCATTTCTGGGGTTTTTATTTTTTTTAAATATTTTACTAGTAATGGCGGCGATCTGCGATTTTTAGAGGTATTGTGATATTGCAACAGACATGTCGGACCATTTTGACACTTTTTTGGGACCATTGGCATTTATACAGCGGTCAGCGGGGGGGGGGGGCATCGCGGGTAGCCAGCGGAGATCGAGTCCGCCCTACCCGCTCCCTGGCCCCCCGGAACACAGTGAGCGTGCCTCCAGCGGCATGCGCGCTCACAACACTCATTATCGTGGCCGCCGTCAGGTGACGGTGGTTTGCGATGACGAGCCACTTTTGCCGCCATCACGTTGCGGCGGGCATTCAGCAAGTGGTTAAGGCATAGCTATGATCAAAATGTAAAATCATGTATTCATTTCTGACTACATTTCAATTATTTCTAGCCTACTCCTATTATTTTGAAATATATTGAAGTATGAAAACTTACTTTGTGAAGATCCCCACACATTTACTTCCTTGAATTCTGTATTTACTGTGCCCTGTGATAAGGCACTGCTGTGTCACACATTTCACAGAGCCTGCCTTCTGAACTACAGAGATGCTGGAAGGGGAAGTTTAAGGAGGAGGAGTCAGTAAAGGAATTACTGTTTGAAGGCAGCAAGGTACTATGGGATATGTAGTCCTTAGAAATGGAAAGTAAACAGCAGAGGAGAAGCTGCAAAGAATGCAGGGAACCCAGGAAGTTGTGGAAAGAGATGACCAACAGACAGGCAGCACTCAACATCATGAAAGGGGATTTTTCAAGTACGCTTATATTGGATTGTCAAATACAACTATTGTTTGTATTGTTATTACAATGCTGATGTTCTAAAATTAAAGTCTAAACTAAATTAAAAGTCTATGTAGTGACAATAGATTTCCTTTAATCCAATATCTATAGTGAAGGAATATTGTAGAATCAAAAAGTGTCTAGTCATATTATTCTACATTACTTTAAAAAATTGCTTTCCTGACAGACTCCATGGCAGCCTACGTGTGGGTTAACCCCGCCTCCTCTACAATGCTATAGGACCCCTAATCCCTTAAATGTGAGCTACCGGCTAGATACCGCGTTCCTTTTTTGTCCTCCTCCTGGATTTAGTGTATGAAGTGGACACTTACGTATCAGACGGCGTCCAAACAAGAGAGCGGGCATCCTTCAGACGCGGTTCAGTCCAGGACCCAGCCATGGGCGGGTGAGTGGCTTCAGGCTCAAGAAGGTCCAGTGGTGGGGACAGCCTGTGGATGCCCCAGGGAAGGACGCTCGGCAGGGGGTCGGCTATCGGTTCACTCCATGGCAGTCGGTTGTTTTTATCTGTACCTTTAAATTCTCTCCTTTTTTTTTTGCATCTGATGTTTTTTGTTAGTGGTGCCCAAGTCCCCCCGGTGATGGTCTGTGCAGGGGCAGCGCGGGTCTGGTCCCTATGGTGCCTGGATCGCTTCTGTGTTCCAGAGCGCCGTGTTTCTGGGTCGCGGTGGTGAGGGCGCATGCGCCGGCCTCGGACGAAACTGAGGCCTGGTTTGCGAATGCGCGGTGCACCGCAGGACCCGGCGGCTGCGCAGGCGCAGTTCAGCTTAGCCCCAAGGCGCAGGCGCGCGGGGGTGACGTCACGAAGGGCGGGGGATTAAAATAGCTGTCAAGCCCCAGAGTCTTTGGGAAGACTCTGTGGGCAGTATAACGGCAGCTTCCCCACGCCCTGAGTGACAGTATCAAGGTAGGCCAGGTCGGTGGGAGGCTAGCCCTGTCAGGCTGGGTGCCCTTAAAGGGGCAGACAAAAAAAAAAAAAAAAGAAAGGGCTATTTTTTGTGCGTGTATGTATATGTGTGTACATACATTTCGGTGTGTGTAGCGTTCTTCTGTGGTAAAATATGCCCTCCCACAGCCTGAAGTCTGTTCCTACCGGATGAGATGGACAAATCACCGCCCTCCTGTGGTCGGCCTCCTCGCACAATGTATGTGCGGGAGATGGCGGGAGGGGGGTGGGACTAGGGGCAAGCGGTCACTCTGACTAAAGCCTCGTGTGTCTTTTCTTTTCTCTTCCTCCCAGCCCTTCCAGGTCCGGTCCTCAGTATATGACCCACCAAGCCCCTGCCAAGCCGCATCATCATTCTTCCTCCAGATCCAGACGCAGCTCTGCGTCTGGGGATCATCATCAGAGGAGACGCTCCCATTCCTCCTCCAGGCACCGCTCCCACCGCCATGACAGCCGCTCTGGTCAAAGAGCCTGCTGGGGATGTCGGGCGCAGGTCCCGGAGGGCAAGTCTCTGTGCGACCCCTGTTACGCCCATGCGGTTGGGGAAAGGAATGCGGATAACCAGCAGATGGAGTCGCTGGTGAAGCGTGTAGTGCAGCAGTCCCTAAAGGAATGGGGCGCGTCGCACACACGGAGTCAAGCCACCACTGTGTCAGACTCAGTGGCTGACGAAGCCCCGGAGGATTTGGGCTCATTCCGGCCTCGAGATGGAAGCGGATGAATTTCCAGGTGGCTTTGATTTTGCCCTGGTATCCCCGCTGATAAAGGCAGTCAAAGAGGCCCTTAAATTGGAGGATCCCTCCGCCCCGCCGGCAAAGCAGAGAAAATGTTTTCAGCACCTGGGGAAGGAGCGCCCCAGCTTCCCGCTCTTGGGAGAACTAAAAGACATCATTCTGGAAGACTGGGGGAAGGCAGACAGTAAGTCGTCTATGTCTGGTAAATCGGCGAAACTTTATCCATTCAAGCCTGAGGATGTGAAATACCTAGAGAACACCCCTCTGGTAGATGCAGCCCTGATGCGGCTGGTCAAGCATGTTACCCTCCCGCTTGAGGATGCGGTATCCTTCAGGGATGGCCTCGAGAGGAAGATTGACCAGAAATTCAGGAGGGTTTACGGGCTGGCCGGGGTGGCCTGCAAGCCAGTCCTGGCTCTCGCGGCGTTATCCAAAGCAATGGAATCCTGGATGGAAAGCGTAGAGTCGGTGATTCGGGGTGTCTCTGAAGAGCTGGTCGGAAGTTCAGCTGTCCAGGAACTTAAGCTGGCAACAGCCTTTTTGGGGGAGGCCACCATTTACCTCATCCGCCTCCTGGACCGGGCTATGCTGTCCGTGGTCACGGCCAGGCGGCGTTGTGGTTACGCCCCTGGTGTGCGGACCCGGCGTCTAAACAGGCCTGGTGTAAAATCCCCTTTGAAGGGTCTACCCTGTTCAGTAACAAGCTGGACAGTGCCATAGCTCGAGCCACAGGTGGGAAGTCTGGTTTCATCCCCCAGGATAGGCGTCTATTCGGTCAGAAGAGACCACAGCGCAGAAGAAGGAGTACAGAGCGTTCAAGGGAGGCTCGCTCGTATAAGCCGGGTAGAGACTTCAGGAGGAACTGGCGAAGAGGGCAGACTGGGCCGAAGTCTACCAAGGGCCAGGTGTTCGGGACTCGGGAGGCCACTAAGTCTTTTTGAGATTGGGCCCGTCATGGCGGGTCGGGTAGGGGCGCGTCTGCGTCTTTTCCGGCACGTCTGGATGGCCTCGATCTCGGACCACTGGACCATCGAGACGGTGTCGAAGGGGTACTCCTGGTCCTTCATCGCTACCCCTCCGCACAGATTTGTCACAACAATGCTTCCGCGGGCAGAAGAAAGAAGAAAAGTTCTCCTGGATTACGTAGACTCTCTGGTGGTTCAGGGAGCTGTCCTACCTGTTCCGGAGGCAGAGAGGTTCAGGGGGGTTTACTCACCCCTGTTCCTCGTGCAAAAGAGAAATGGTGCCTGATAGACTTAACGTATTTAAACAAATTTATAAAATACGAAAAATTCAAAATGGAAACGCTGTCCACAATCCAGCAAGCGGTACAACCAGGCGATTGGCTGATCTCAATAGACCTGAAAGATGCCTACTTTCATGTGCCTGTGGAGGAAGGGTTCAGCAAGTTCCTCCGGTTTGCGGTCGGGCCAAGACATCTGCAGTTTGCAATTGGAAAACCATGATCCACATGGATGGGACTTTGAATGAGGTCTGAATCCCGTACGGAACAGCACCTCCATCCCTGTTTGCCTATTAAAAAGGAAAGGAGATTGGGACTTTAAATGAGGCTGGACAGTGAAAGTTGCATTGAAACAAAGATCACTTTAATTTGGATCAAAATACAGCATTTACAGCAATACATATTCAACAACATGGCACATGGATAATTATGACAGATACAAATGATTTTGAGTAGTTGCGATAGATAACAGATACGATGTAGTCATCACTTGAAGGGCTCTACGCGTTTCGTGACCCGTGTCACTCATCAGGAGCCAAAAAGACATATATCAAGTTGTATCTGTAGAAGCAAAAATTGTATAACTATTGTAATAACCACAACAACAAGGGCACCTACCTTTGTTTGCCGGGCCCCTGGTGTCCACGTCTGAGTGTGCGGGTGGGCGTCCAGGCTAGCGTGATTGTCAGGGTAGGTGCCCTTGTTGTTGTGGTTATTACAACTATTTAATATTTTTTTACGGTTGACCAAATTTTTATAGTTATACAATTTTTGCTTCTACAGATACAACTTGATATATGTCTTTTTGGCTCCTGATGAGTGACACGGGTCACGAAACGCGTAGAGCCCTTCAAGTGATGACTACATTGTATCTGTTATCTATCGCAACTACTCAAAATCATTTGTATCTGTCATAATTATCCATGTGCCATGTTGTTGAATATGTATTGCTGTAAATGCTGTATTTTGATCCAAATTAAAGTGATCTTTGTTTCAATGCAACTTTCACCGTCCAGCCTCATTTAAAGTCCCAATCTCCTTTCCTTTTTAAAAGACATCTGCAGTTTACCTGTCTCCCCTTCGGTCTCTCAACATCTCCTCACACCTTTTCCAAGGTTCTCCTAGCCATAGTAGCTTTGATCAGAACAAAAGGGATTCGTTTGTGTCATTATCTAGATGATCTACTCCTCCTTTCGCAGGAGAGGGAGCAACTGCTTGTCCACAGAGACCAGGTCGTCTCCACCCTGTCCGAGTTCGGCTGGTTGCTGAATCTGGAGAAGAGTCATCTGGAGCCGGCCCAGCGTCTGATATATCTGGGGGCCCAGTTCGACATGGTGGAGGGCACAATCTCCCTTCTGGTAGAGAAAATCCCCATCATCAGGAAAAGGGTGTCACGGGCCCTATCGTCCCCATACCTGAGGGCATCTTACTGCCTCGAGATCATTGGCACCATGGTTGCCACAACGCCAATGGTGAAGTGGGCCCTTTGGAGGCTACGCCCCTTCCAGGCGGGGTTCCTCTGCCAATGGGACTCTGGCAACAACAACCAGCTTATCCGCATAACATGAGGGCCAGCCTTCCCTGGTGGTTGAGACGGAGAAATCTGCTTACATGCCACTCCATCTTCCCGGTCTCATGGGCCGTGGTCACCACCGATGCCAGCGGTACGGGATGGGGGGCTCACTACGAGTCGGAGCTGGCACAAGGCAGGTGGGAGCCCTGCGCCCGCACTCCAGGCTCAAACACTCTGCAGCTACGAGTGGCCTTCCAGGCTCTCCAGGCCTTCGGTCACCTCCTGAGGGGGAAAGCGGTCCTTCTCAGAATGGACAACACAACAGCAGTCTCCTATGTGAAAAGGCAGGGGGGAACACGGAGCCCTGCCCTACTCAGAGAAGTCGAGCCAATCCTGTCATGGGCCCAGAGACACCTAATGGACATTTCGGCAGTATTCGTCCCCGGGGTCCAGAATGCGCAGGCGGATTTCCTCTCGAGAGTCCAACTAGACAATATCGAGTGGTCTCTCCACAACGAGACGTTCGAGTGGATTTTGTCGCTGGGGCTTCAGCCGGAGGTGGACCTGTTCGCCTCCCCCTGCAATTTCAAAATAGAGAAATTCTACACCCGGAATCACTGCAGTCAGTCCTGTGGGACGGATGCTCTGATGGACAAATGGGAGTTCAGCAAAGCATATGCCTTTCCCCCGTGCCCGCTCATCATGAGGTTCCTACGGAGGCTCAGGGCGGAAGCAGTAGAGGAGGTAATGGTGGCCCCATACTGGCCGAACAGGCCATGGTTTCCTCTGTTGACTCAACTGAGCACCCGGGACCCGGTGCCCCTCCCCCTTAGACCGGACCTACTCTCCCAGGGGACAGTTCTACACCCCTGCCCAGCGGTCCTGAAGCTGACGGTCTGGTTCTTGAGAGGGGGAGGCTGGAAGCACTAGGCTGTTCGACGGGCGTTATCTCCACCCTCATGAGTTCAAGAAGGTCAAGTACCAACAGGGTGTATGGAAGGATTTGGGCCAAATTTGTGCAGTTCGCATCAGCCACACAGAGGTCATCCATAGATCCGGATGTTCAGGCAATCCTGGGGTTCCTGCAAACGAGCCTAGACCTAGGCTTGGCGGTTAGTTCTCTGAGGGTTCAAGTCTCGGCACTATCAGCCTTCTCTGGGTCCACGTGGGCCACTCATCCTTTGGTCCGGCAGTTCTTTAGGGGGGCAGCGAGAATAAGGCCTCAAAGGAGACCAAGATTCCCCAAGTGGGACTTGCCTCTAGTTCTGGACTCACTCTCGGCGGCAGTCGAACCAACCTCAGTGAAGGAGCTGTCCTCGAAAACTGCCTTTCTAGTAGCGGTCACATCGGCCAAGCGGGTCTCGGAAATTGGCTCCCTCGGTCATAAAGAACCCTTCTTGTCCTTCTTTCCAGATAGGGTAGTGCCGGTACCCATGCTCAATACAAACCCGAAGGTGACGTCGGTATTCCATGAGAACCAAGAGATTGTCCTTCCCACATTCAGGGCAGCAGAACTGAACTCATATTTCCTCCCCCATGTGCCACTTCCTCTGACTTCTCTGTCAAGATTGATGGCTCAACTATCAACCCGTAGCCACATACCAAGGTGCTAGGTGTAATCCTGGACTCTGAACTGACCTTTCAGCCCCACATCCAATCAATGTCCAAAGCTTGTCACCTCAACCTCAGCAACATCTCCAAAATACGTCCCTTCCTAACCAATGGTGCCTCAATGCTCCTTGTTCACTCCCTGGTCATCTCTTGCCTCAACTACTGCAACTGCCTCCTCGTTGGCTTACCTTTACATAGGCTGTCCCCCCTTCAGTCCTTTATGAATGCTGCTGCCAGACTCATTTACCTTACAAACCACTCAGTGTCTGCTACCCCTCTCTGCC
The DNA here is from genome assembly GCA_018402905.1 of Glandirana rugosa. Classification (NCBI taxonomy): domain Eukaryota; kingdom Metazoa; phylum Chordata; class Amphibia; order Anura; family Ranidae; genus Glandirana; species Glandirana rugosa. Next base: position 1,263,096 of record BLSH010389319.1, read on the forward strand.
AATCCCTCCACTGGCTTCTGCTCACCCAACAAATTAAATTCAAAATACTAACAACAACTTACAAAGCCATCCACAACTCTGCCCCCAACTACATCACTAACCTAGTCTCAAAATACCACCTAATCATTCTCTTCATTCCTCCTAAGATCTCCTGCTCTCTAGCTCCCTTGTCACCTCCTCCCATGCTTCCCTCTAGGCTTTCTCCAGAGCCTCTCCATAGCTCTGGAACTCCCTACCCCAATCTGTCTGACTATCTATTCTATAACCCTTCTCTTCAGAGAGGCCTACACTGCCCCCACCTAACAACTGTACTTTTATTTTCTCCATTAGCTTATCACCCACAGTTCTTACCCTTTGTATCATTTTACCGTTCCTTTTAGATTGTAAGCTCTAACAAGCAGGGCCCTCTGATTCCTACTGTATTAAATTGTATTGTAATTGCACTGTCTGCCTAAATGTTGTAAAGCGCTGCGTAAACTCTTGGCGCTATATAAATCCTGAATAATAATAATGTTAAATCCAGGACAGTTGCTATGTGGTCACCTGTGTGTAGAGGGTTTTATTCTATATTACATTATTACTTTATGTGGAGGAACATAGGATGTCTCTTCACAAGCAACATACAAAAACCGTTTATTTTACCATTGCCCACACTCTTAAAGCATTTGTTAATCCAAAAAAACAAAAAACAGATCCTGTTCCCTTAAAGCAGGGGTCCTCAAACTATGGCCCTCCAGTTGTTCGGGAACTACAATTCCCATAATGCCTAGTCATGTCTGTGAATGTCAGAGTTTTACAATGCCTCATGGGATGTGTAGTTCCGCAACAGCTGGAGGGCCATAGTTTGAGGATGCCTGCCTTAAAGTATGTTATACAGCACAGTGCTTGTGCTATGTCATTTGGCCCCCTGTATCACCTGTAATATCTGTCTGATCCTCTCTGGCTATGCCCTTCCCCTGTACTTTGACCATGATATATCAGGGCTGCTGAGCACCGTTGTCTAAGTACGTGCATCCGTTAGCTGCAGCCCTGCTCTCTGTCCCCCGTGGCCTCTCCTCCGTCCTCTCCCCCTCCCCTCTTTGACTGTCTGCTTGTGTCAGCGCCCCCCCCCCCCACCCGCTCCTGCTGTTCTCATACTTAACATTAAGGCCTCATGCACACAGGACGTTTTTAGACTGTTTTTAGCAGCTGTTTTCAGCTGCAGACATTTTTTTTCTACAGTCAATAAACTCTCCATCATGTAATCCTATGTGTTCATGCACACACAGGCTGTTATCAACTGTTTTTAGCAGTGACGTTTTTGAGCTGTAAAAAAAACCCAAGAGCTGAGGGTTTTTTTGGACAGTTTTCAGCTGTAAAAACGTTTAAATGCTTAAAAATGTCCAAAAACGCCCAAAAACGCTCAGAAACGCTTACAAACGTCAATCCCCAATGTTTTTGGACGTTTTAGACCAATTGAAAAAAAAACGCTGGCCCTTTAAAAACGTGAAAAAACGCGAAAAAACTGCGGTAATATAACGCTGGTAAAAGCTGAAAACATATCTGATAAGCTACTGACGTTTTTTGGCTGTTTTTTTAAAGCCCTGTGTGCATGAGGCCTTAGGCCTCATGCACACAATACGTTTTTTGACTGTTTTTAGCAGCTGTTTTCAGCTGCAGACGTTTTTTTTCTACAGTCAATAAACCCTCCATCATGTTATCCTATGGCCTCACACGGATGTTTCTTAAAAAATAAACAAAACGTCGGGCCCGACGTCAAGGAAAAAAAATCAGCGTTTTTCGGCTTTATGCATCGACGTTAGTGAGCGTCAGTGAGCGTCGGCGTCAATAGGCTTTTTTTAAAAAAAATCATCCCTCTGCTATTTTTCAACCTAAAAACATCGGCTTCAAAAAATGCTGGTTAACGCCGGTACAGCGTTAGTTGGCGTTAGTGAGCATTTTGCGGCTTGGGCGTCAAAAAACGCCAAAACGTTACAGCCTCAGAACATGCTGGCCGTGGGTTCTAGTTTCAGCTCACTAACGCCGACTCCATCTACAGCTCAAAAACCTCAGCGTTTTTATGGGGCCATTGACTAACATGGAGAGCTGCAAAAAACACCAGAAAACGCCGGCGTCAAAAGACGTCCATGTGTATGAGGCCTATGTGTTCATGCACACACAGGCTGTTATCAGCTGTTTTTAGCAGTGACGTTTTTGAGCTGTAAAAAAACCCCAAGAGCTGAGGGTTTTTTTTGGACTGTTTTCAGCTGTAAAAACGTTCTTAAACACTTAAAAACGTCCAAAAACGCCCAAAAACGCTCAAAAACGCTTAAAAATTTTGGACGTTTTAGACCAATTGGGTAAAAAAATAGAAAAAAAATTTAAAAAATAAAAATAACGCTGGCTCTTTAAAAACGCGAAAAAACGGCGGTAATATAACGCTGGTAAATGCTGAAAACATCCCTGATAAGCTACTGACGTTTTTTGGCTGTTTTTTTAAAGTCCTGTGTGCATGAAGCCTAAATGCTCCAATCCCCTCTGTATTAGAACAATAAGTTCCCCTGTGTCTGTGTTATATCATAAATATGCTTATCCATACTAAGAACACAGCGTCTTCCTGTGATCATGTGACTCCTCAGCTCTGTCTCTCATCTCTCCTCTCCTCCCTTGCTGACGTCGGCAGGAGTGCTCGGCCCTGCTCGCTGGAACTGTCAGACGGGCAGAGGAGAGGGGAAAGGAGGCAACTGATCGCAGGAAGACAGTGTCTTATCAGTACAGATAAGCATATTTATGATATAACACAGGCACAGGGGAACTTATTGTTCTAATACAGAGGGGATGGGAGCATTTTATACAAGTGGCTTAACAACCACTTTAAAGTGGATGTAAACCTGGAAAAAAAAAATAATAATTCTGCCTGGTAGAGTATAGCATGTCATATCATCTGTGCCCAGTCTTGCCACAAAGAGTTAATCCAACTGTGAGTAATGAGCTTATATTTTTTCAGGAAGAGAAAGTCTGACTAACAGGGAAATATACAGTCGATCCGCCACTTGCTCTGTGAGTGACAAGTAATTTGCTTATCTCCTTCACACAGCAGAGAAAGTTTTACACTCCCCCCTGTCTCAGTATAGAGGTGGGTGGGGAGGCTTGTGACATCACAACTCCACCCACCAAACTCCAGCAAACACAGACAACCTCTGATTTCAGAGTTTTACAGAGCTGCTGGAGCTTACAGGAAGGATATTTGCAAGGTAGGAATAGATGCAGGAGGCTAGCATGTATATATACATTAATATTGTGTCATTAGTTTATACTGGGTGGGTGGTGGGTTTACATCCACTTTAAGATCTGATTCAGCTGTAAATTTTTTGTGCCTTTTTTTTCAAATGTCACAAGGAGGCAGGGTTAGGCTTAACATTTCAATAAAATTTACCTGCAAAAAAAAAAATAAAAAGCAGCCCTAGAATTGCAAACATGAGAGTACATTATATAAAAACTATACATACAGTATCTCACGAAAGTGAGTACACACCTCACATTTTTGTAAATATTTTATTCTATCTTTTCATGTGACAACACTGAAGAAATGAAACTTTGCTACAATGTAAAGTAGTGAGTGTACAGCTTGTATAACAGTGTAAATGTGCTGTCCCCTCAAAATAACTCAATACACAGCCATTAATGTCTAAACTGACTGCTGGCAACAAAAGTATGTACCCCTATGTGAAACTGCCCAAATTGGGCCCAAAGTGTCAATATTTTGTGTGGCCACCATTATTTTCCAGCTCTGCCTTAACCTTCTTGGGCATGGAGTTCACCAGAGCTTCACAGGTTGCCAATGGAGTTCTCTTCCAGTCCTCCATGAAGACATCACGGAGCTGGTGGATGTTAGAGACCTTGCACTCCTCCACCTTCCATTTGAGGATGACCCACAGATGCTCAATAGGGTTTAGGTCTGGAGACATGCTTGGCCAGTCCATCACCCTCAGCTTCTTTAGCAAGACAGTGGTCGTCTTGGAGGTGTTTTTGCGGTCGTTATCATATTGGAATACTGCCCTGCGGCCCAGGCTCCGAAGAGAGGGAATCAAGCTCTGCTTCAGTATGTCACAGTACATGTTGGCATTCATGGTTCCCTCAATGAACTGTAGCTCCCCCAGTGCCAGCAGCACTCATGCAGCCCCAGACCATGACACTCCCACCACCATGTTTGACTGTAGGCAAGACACACTTGTCTTTGTACTCCTCACCTGGTTGCCGCCACACATGCTTGACACCATCTGAACTAAATAAGTTTATCTTGGTCTCATCAGACCACAGGACATGGTTCCAATAATCCATGTCCTTAGTCTGCTTGTCTTCAGCAAACTGTTTGTGGGCTTTCTTGTACATCATCTTTAGAAGAGGCTTCCTTCTGGCATGACAGACCAATTTGATGCAGTGTGCGATGTATGGCTGACCCCCCCCACCAATGATGTAACACACCTGCTCCCCATTCACACCTGAGACCTTGTGACACTAATGAGTCACATGACCCCAGGGAGGGAAAATGGCTAATTACTCCCAATTTGGACATTTTCACTTAGGGGTATACTCACTTTTGTTGCCAGTGGTTTAGACATTAATGGCTGTGCGTTGAGTTATTTTGAGGGGACAGCAAATTTACACTGTTATACAAGCTGTACACTCACTGCTTTACATTGTAGCAAAGTATCATTTCTTCAGCGTTGTCACATGAAAAGACATAATAAAATATTTATAAAAATGTGAGGGGTGTACTCACTTTTGTTTGATAATGTATATATCAACTTTTGTGCGTGTGTATATATATATATATATATATATATATATATATATATATATATATACAGTGTATCTTAACTGATTTCCAATTTCTGATTACAATGTGCAAATGCATCAATGATGACTAAATTAACAGTAATAAAATGTTTATGCTAAAGTCCCTAAAAAAGACATGTGACCACAATTTTAAAATTGGATGAAATGTTAAGGCTGGGCTCACACTAGTGCGAATTGGATGTGGGTTACCCCGCATCCAATTCGCATGACAGGAGATTGTGACTCAATGGAGGTCCTGTGCATCTTTGGCTCAGTTTCAGGTCCAAATTCAGGCAAAAATTTGGCCCTGATTTGTCCCTGAAACGGAGAACAAAGACACACCGGACCCCTGCTGTGAGCCACATTGGTATTAGGTGCAAACTCAGCCTTAATCTTAAATTGAATAAAGGTTTATTTACCGTTAGATCTGTGAAAATGTGGAACACACTTTTCTTGTTAGTGGTATCAGCTGAAAGTGTTGATAGGGCCTGTGCTCAGCGGTGTTCAGTTAGTGGCCCTGTAACAGGGTCCTGCCTCGGCTCCTGTGATAGCCTAGATGGAACACTGATTGAATCAGTATTCTGCCTATCACACGAGCCGGTCTAGGAGGCGGGACCCTGTTACAGCGCCGCTGACTGAACACCGCCGAACACAAATCCAGCACCATGACACACAGCGGGAGATGCCCACTGTGTATGTGATCCAGACTATGGTGAGGCTTATTTGTTGGGCACAGTTATGCTGCAATGGCGGGCACAGTGAGGCTGCAATGATGGGCACAGTGAGGCTACTTTGTTGGCACAGTGAGGCTGCATTGTTGGGTGCAGTGAGGCTGCATTGATGGGCACAGTAGGGCTGTAAAGATGGGCACAGTGAGACTGCATTGATGGGCACAGTGAGGCTGCATTGATGGGCAGTGAGGCTGCATTCATGAGCACACTAGGCTGCAATCATGGGCACAGTGAGGCTGAATTGATGGGCACAGTGAGGCTGCATTGATGGGCAGTGAGGCTGCATTCATGAGAACACCGAGGCTGCAATCATGGGCACAGTGAGGCTGTTAGGCATTTAAATTGTGCTTTCTGAAAAACTGTATACATAGCTGCCCTCTGCAAAACTTTGTGTGGCAAATCAGTCATTGAACTGTCTGATGGACAGAGTGTGATGTGGGGAGGGCTTACACCCCAAGTACAGCCATGACATGCTGTGACATTTTCCTAAATTTGTGGTACTCAGATATCTGTGGACATTGGTGGTGTACATTTTACAAATAGTACACAGACACTTAAAGAAACTTCCTTTGTTTTCTGTATTAGGAAGGACATATAACATTCCCTATTTAACATTATTGCATTCTGCACAATGTAAGTCACCTCAGACTCTATTAAACCACACCCCTTTAAGCCATGCCCACATTTCACTGCCAGGGGGGCGCAGTTTGCCATCTTCGCCCTGGGCACCAAATTACCTTGTACCGGCACTGCTAGGAGGCCTCTAACCACAAGTGCAGGTCCTGGACAGGTGTGAAGTCACAACACAGCTCAGTCCTGAGCTCTCTGCAGTTTGGGGCACACAGCACTCGTCTCAGCTCATCAGAGTGGCTCCTTCTTTCTCCACTCAGCAGCACAGCCCACCACACAGTCTTTCCTTGGGTTCCAAGCACACAGCTCAACTTCCAGAAGCAGCTTCATTGTCCACTTGTCCTCAGTGTAGGATCTCCTGTCTTACTCTCTGATGTCAGTGGTTTAAGTTTGAGGTCTGAAGGCAGCCAATCCCAGTCCTGCTTTTTTTGTTCACCAAAATTATTTTCCTATGCTGGGGCCATGATCCCTGCCTCACGTTTTCTGTTTCATGTTTTTCTTTCCCTTGCAGCAACCTGCGGAGCCACCCTTGTATGCAGGGAGAAGGAGTAATGCTCCATCATTGATATTAGTGGAAAGAATAGTGCCCGATCGTCTATATCATGGGTCTCCAAACTTTCTAAATATAGGGCCAGTTTGCTATCCTTCAGACTTTATAGGGGCTGGGATGTGGCCAATAGGAGTAGAAACAATGCCCTATCACTAGTGTCAGTGAGAGGAATAGTGCCCCATAGTTGGTGTCAGTGAGAGGAATAGTTCCCCATAGTTGGTGTCAGTGGGAGGAATCGTGCCCCATTGTTAATGTCAGCGGAAGGAATAGTGCCCTCAAGGGCTGGATAATGGCCACATTTAGCCCCCAGGCCACAGTTTGGAGACCACTGGTCTATATCAGTGGAAGGAATTATGCCCCGTTGCTGATGTCAGTGGGGGAAAAGTCCCTTACGGTTGGAGTCTGTGGGAGGAATAGTGCCTTATTATTCGTGTCAGCAGGAGGATTAGCGCCTTGTATCAGTGCGAGTAACAGTGCCCCAAGGGTTGGATAAAGGTAAGCAAAGGGCTACATTCAGCCCATGGACTGTAGTTTGAAAACCAATGTTCCAGAGCCACCTAGCACCATCAAATATAAGGGCACTCTGATATTTATTCAGACAATTCTGCCTATTTACCCCTGTATTAGATCGCTATCCTTCACACAGTTGGGCCAGTAGCAAAATGCAGGATGTGGGAATAGGCAGGCAGAGTTGGCAAGCGTTGTTCATGTTTATATATGAGAGTGACCCAACATTTGGGGGTCCTGGATGGTTGTAAAAGAAAAAAAAAACAACAACAAAAAGACGCCGGGTGCATGATGTACAGCATGAGTTACAATTTATCACTGTCAGTTAGAAACACCTACATTTCATTTTTGGTGTTTTTTTTTCATTTTTTGTTTTGGTTTCCCCTTTATGTCAAATGTAAGCCTAGGACCTTCATGATAACACATAATATAAATACACCAAACAATGGCACATTGTACTACCATTTAGATGCTTCGTCATATCATTGATTTCAGTGGAATGCTGAACATAATAAAGTTAATTGGTGTTCAGTCACTTGATTTCATCTGCTCCTCACCCCACTTGCTGTTACTCCTATTACGATTTCATCCATCAAAATACATAAAAAGACGTATCATAGCTGTCTCTAAGCACATAGGAATTTCTGCTTATTCACCCTTTACAGTATAAATAAGAAGACAGATCAAAGTAAGGGTTTACGAAGTTATAGCACAAGGCTTCATAGACATTACTTTCATGAAAGCATTAGACTAATTACAAGGTCATAGCCCCAAGTCTGTATCAGTCTGCCCTTCATAGTCAATAAATGATGTGAGAATACAGTAAGCAGCATGCATGTAGGGAGTGCCTTTGGCAAAATCCGTCTCATCTAAATACTGGCACTGTAGCTTAGTGCCATGTTTCCCTTAATCCGTCATGATATGTTTGGTTGGTATAAACAAAAGCTACTGTAGGGTCGATTCATCGTGTCGGTGCCTGTTTTATATCTAGTTAGAAGAGAACTACTATCAAAACATAATTTGCTTCATATACATTTTAATCAAATGCAATTTTTTACTGCAGAAAATTTTGTGCATTTCATTTTACTTATTGTGTCCTCTCAACAACTCATAGAGATGGGTGAACAGCTGCCGACACATTAAAACAATCATGACATGTATTGGTACTATTTGTATTTTGAAATTTTATATCAATTATGCACAAATTACTAGATAATAGGCAAGAAAAGGGAAACCGGGGATGTTTATAGGGAGCTGGCATTACTGTCTGATCTCTTTGAGAAAACACAAGATGTATGACTTTCTCGGGCTTTAGTACTCTTGAATAACAGACCTGGAACAAGCATACAACACATGACATTCTGAAAAAGTTTTTTTCATTTCTTTCCTTTTTCAGGTCAGTCAACATTTAAAACATAAGGTGCCTCTTGTACAGACATTTGGGGATACTGTGATTTATATGACCAGTTTAGGTGGCACATTATCTTTTATATTATTTATGTATATATCAAAAACAAATTATATGACCCTTTAAAGAGAGTGTAGGCCATTAATATTGTTCCCCATCCTTGAGTGTAATGTCCCTATAATGATCATAACAGGGGAGGGCTGGGCCAGGGGCAGGGTGGCAATTGCCCCCCAGGCCACCCTACTTTACATTCAAAATGGCCGATGGCCACTGCCCGCTCACACTTTTTTCTTCTTGTGGAGGAAGGAACCAGGGGCGCAGACACCAACTAACTGCAGGCAAAGGGGGGGGGGCATTCAGGGCCGGCTGTGCTGATGGGCACTGGCGAGCCTGCATTGATGGGCACTGATCAGGTTGCATTTGATAGGCACTGGTGCGTCTGCATTGATGGGCACTGGTGAGGCTGCATTGATGGGCACTGATGCAGCTAAGCTGATAGGCACTGATTAGGCTGCATTGGTGGGCACTGATGAGCTGCATTGCTGCATTATTTTTGTTAAACCTCCTTTGTTGCTATTAACATTAAATTATGTTACCACATTGTATCATAGTTTTCTTGCTTCATAACATCAATATCCGTTCTAAAACCAGGTGGGCATGGATGGTGAGCTGATTCTGGGGGTTCAATGGGCCACTTGACTGGACTTGCCACCCAGGCCTAAGGCTGCCAGCCCTCCCCTAGATCATAAACATGCACTAGGGTCAGTTTGGGTGGAAGCCAGTTAGCTTGCAAATATGTTTTGGTTGTGGACCCAAGCAAATGTAGGGAACATAAAAGCTGAATGCAGATGGTGTCCCTTGTTGCACAAAGCACTTAGCCACCAGACAGCCCGGGCAAACATAAAGGATTTGAGAAACAGGCCATAATGTATGCTAGATTATGTTTCACTGTGGAACCATACCTAATCAAATAGTACAGCATATTTTTACATTGAAATAATAGGATTTGAGGCTTACCAGTAAAATCTTTTACTTTGTGAGTACAGTACAGGACGTAGGACTTTAGTTTTTAACGATGGGTTATATGCAGCTACCTTCAGGTAATTGGAAACTGAAAAAATAAAGTACAATTCCCTATATAGCCGCCTCCCACTTAGGGGGATCATAAAGAACAGGGGGAGGGACTAGCATCCTGTACTGTACTTCAAGAAATAGATTTTACTGGCACATCAAAAATACTATTTTTTAAGTCGAACAATACAGGACACAGGGCTTTAGTCTTTAACAATGAGACATCCAAAAGCAGTGCAACTGATGGGGTGGGCAACACAGCTAACGACTCCAACAGACCCACTTAACAAAACAGGGCAAAAAGCATCTTATAGCACCTGACTCATGAAACAGGCATCAGAGGAGGCCTGAACATCCATGTGGTAAACCTTAACAAATCTGTAAATGGAAGGCCAGGTGGTATCCTTGCAAATCTGGGGAACAGATGTCCGATGCTGAAAAGCCCATGAAGTCTCATCAGGTAAAGGAGGAACCCTATCTCTTAGACCATAGGCTTGAATGATAACTTGTCTAATCCACATAGCAATGGTTGAGCAAAAAGCAAGAAGACCACAGGGAACCATTGTGAAGTACAAATAGGAAATCTGATTGCTGAAAAGTGGCTGTAGCTGAGAGGTAAACTCTCACAGCTTGCACCACGTCAAAACAGTGAAGAGAAATTTCCTTGGGATGTTTTGGAGCAATGTTTCTGCAAAGTAGAAGCTGGAGAGGCAGAAAAGATCAGGTAGGGTACTCATGACTTCTACTGTTGTGATAGGGGGAGGGTTTAGGCTGCTGCCCCCAGGTATGCATCCGAGGATCTCTGTGCTGTACAGTGTACAGAGCCTTGCTGGTGTGTCTCAAGAGGAAAGATGACGCGTACATGCCCAGTGAAGCAATAGGTTCCCATGTGTCAAATTTAAATAGCCAGTGACTCCTATATATGGCTGCGACAAACTGTTTTAAGTGCTGCAGCCCATGCTCCACTGCAGTCAGTGCACCTAAGCCCCACACCCTGGGGCAATTTAGAGGGGGCAATCCCTGTACTCACTTCAGCAGATGTTTTCTCCTTTAGACAGGATATAGCAGATAAGACCCCACCCTGGCTTCACCCTCCATGCTCACAAAAGTGTTGTGTTCTGCGTAGCACCCTGTGGCTAACTTAACACTATGCAACAGCTAGTAAGTGAGCATCCACATAGGATACAGTGCCTGCAGAAACATTACAGGACCCCCAAGGCTGTGAACGTACCCTAAAAGAGAGGAACTTCTAGACTCATAAGTTGGAGGTCATATGTGTAATTGATGAACAATGTAGTGAGTTGCTCAATTGTACTTCAAATCTCAAGTGCTGCATATTTTTCATGGATTGTAATCATCAATTAATTAGAGAGATCAGTTGGTCTTGCATCCAACATTCTGCTGTACTTAACAGCTACCTGCAGAACAAACTAAGATCATATCAAAAGGTAGAAGAGACAGGTGAAATGGACTTCAGTCTTTGTAACAGCTAAATCTAATATATAGGGGTCAGTAGAAAAGACTAAAGGCTAAGTTCACCTTTTTTCCAAATTCCAGCTCCCCTATGTACCAATATAGTACCTCTGTTTCAGAAAAAGAAAAGCTTTTTTTGATTTTTAGAACAAGACCTTACTGTAGTCCCTGATGTGTTCATAGAAAACTTCATGACTTCCTGGTATGTAGATTTGGGAGTTAGCACACAACCTGCACCCATCAACTATGTTTGCACGGCATCTTCTGCATATCTCCAGTAGTGCATTTGCCTGGCTTGTCATTGTAAGCTGCCAAAGCTGCTATGTTTGCATGGCATCCCCAGCATCCCTCCAGACAGGCCCGGGCCGCATACCAAACTTTCTGGGGCGGTATGCAGCCCACGGCCCACGAGTTGGACAACCCTGATATAGTGCATGGGCCTGCCTGATTGGATACAGAGTGAATGGATAGATAGGTGGGGCCTCCTATTCTATAGTTTTGGTAAAAGTAAAGAAATCAAAGAAAAACAAAGAAGGAATCAAAGAAAGATTTTATTTTTCTGAAACAGAGGTACATTAATGGTATATTGGTACATAGGGGAGCTGGAAATTATATGTATTAAAAATAATACAAAATTCTATAGTTTTCTTTAAGAAGTATAGCAATCATTTAAATCAGAAGTAAACATATTAATTTAAAGTGGTCAACTTGTATGTTGAAAAGGATAAATCATTACTGTATTGAAAGCTGAACTCCAATCAGATATAAAAGACACAAGTAAATACAGCTCTGTTTTCAATAAAACATAATTAAAGTGGTTGTAAACCATTTACAACCACTTTTACCTACAAGTAAGCCTATAATAAGGCTTACCTGTAGGTACCAAGAATATCTCCTAAACTTGCAGTTTAGGAGATATCCACTGTATACACTTACGTTGATGATCATTGGCGCATGTGCACTGAAGAAATGGGCTGCTTGGTGCCGTTTCTAGAGGGCCGTGCTGTTACCAGTGGCTCCTGCTTGCATGCGCGGGAGTGACGTTGTCGTGGCTACGGCCAATCACAGCACTGGAGCAGCGAACCTGGAAGTAGCTATGGGTGTACGTGCCGACTCCGATACAGGGCCTCATTCTAAGGTAAGTATTCCATAATACCTCATTCTAAGGTAAGTATTCCATAATGAGCTAGTATGCGATGCATACTAGCTCATTATGCCTTTCTGCTGCAGGGTTTTTTTTTCATGGTTTACAACTTTAAATGTTTTTTTAAATTGCTAGCAGTGTAAGTACATGAATTTTACTCAGTATTAGCCTCTTTCAATCCCTATACAGCAATGTTCAAACTGGGAGAGGGCAGGCAGCACTGGGAGCCAATAATGCTTACTTCAGTGCTAACAAGGGACATTCTGATAGGAGAGAGCAGAGTGATATAGAGATTAACTCATCACTCTTTTGCTTCTCCTGTACTGTCCGGATACAGCCTGAAAGAGGTACAATACCTGCACGTGCAAAATCCTGTAGCAGGTAAAACCGCTCCCATATACTGTATGTATTTCACTTGTGAATTTAGCTGTCTGTTTGGAGCTCAGATATAAATTTCCTCGCAGGATAGCTAGGGGACACAGTATTAAAGTGGACCTTTACCCCTTTTCTAATGTTCCTTTCTCCTGCCTCCTTCCCCCTTCCTATAAAACAATTGCAAAAAATGTATTTTTTTGTTAAAGCGGAGGTCCGAGGTAAAACAAAAAAATTAAAAGTCAGCAGCTACACATACAGTAGCTGCTGACTTTTAATAATAGGACACATACCTGTCCTGGAGTCCAGCGATGTCTGCACCCACCGCTGATCTTCAGATCGGGGGACGGGTGCAGCCGCTTCCATCGCGGGTAAGGGAACCCGAATGTGTAAGCAGTACAGCTTCACGCCGGGCACCTTACTGAGCATGCACGATGCTCTGCCGCGCTCTGCTATTGGCCAGGCTGCCAGAAGCAGAGCGAGCAGGGAGCAGGGCTGCTGATGTCAGCAGCTGCGGCCGCCGGCCAGAGCTCCCGGATGTGTGTCTAAAGACAGGTGTCCTCTATCCCCTCCTCCCCGAAAGGTGCCAAATGTGACACCTGGGGGGGGAGGAATCCAACCAGTGGAAGTTCCACTTTTGGGTGGAACTCCGCTTTAAGCTATTTTTTTTTATAAAGTTCAGGTCCTTACATTTTGACTAGCTGAGGATGACATTTCTGGACTCCACGCAGGAATGCCGTGGGTTACTCTTCCAGTGTTTCTGCGCATTTGCACAGCCCGGCAAACTACCTCCTCGGATTTCTACATTTTGCATCAAAGGAAGCTTGTGGGATCGCACACATTTGCAGAAATGGCATCTCTGCCAGCTTATATGCACGGGGGGGGTCCATTAACCTGGCAAAGATCCCTACGGTGTATCTGTGCAATACATGATGGCAGTACAAATGAGGAGCAGTATAGGGAGAATGTTCCCTGCAAGCAAGACAATTCTGGACTACATGGACTAGTAAGTATTTCTTTTCTTACTTTTAGGCCGGGTTCACATGTGTGCGGCCGCGAGTTCGTGCCTGGGATCTGATGTGTGTCTGTCCACTGGTTCAGGTGAGATTCCGGTCTGAATTTTTGCCTGAGTTCACACCTGAACCGGAACCAAACACGTACAGGACCCTTTTTATTCTTTGTATATAATCTTTATTTAAAGTTTAAGCGCATAAAACATAAAACTAAAACAGCAACCGTTAGTCTTTAGTTAGCTAAACATGATATAAAACATATGGTAGCCATCTTTCAGAAGGCATATCAAGAGGAAAAAAAACCCCCAAACATTACATAAGAAAAAGTGGTCAAAGCCAAGATACCTAGTAACATTGCAGAACTCTGCTAAGGGATCAGCAGTATCCTGGGTAACCGTATGGATCAGTGGTTAACTTGGCAGAAAGTAGCAGCTATACTGACCATGATAATATTTGGAGGACCAGCAATGGGCCGCACGGTGAGAGTCAACACGGGGGAGGTTTGCCCTGGCACCAACCGCGTGGCCCATCAGAAGCCTGGGACACGGGACCCTTTTTCAATCTGGACCGCAGCCGCCCCGAACATGTGTGAACCGGCTCCATTGCTGGTCACATTCACATGTCATGTGAATTGGATATGGGGAAACCTGCATCCAATTTGATTATGTGTAAACCCGGCCTTATTTAGGGACTTGTTTTAGGATTTAAACATTTTTTGGGGATTAAAGTTGGAGCCCCTATTTAAGCAGCATTTGTCATTTTCAAAAATCCAAAAATAACTAAATGTACATGACTTAATAGTTGCTGTTTTTATCTTTTATCTTTCAAACAGTTCTTGAACTCCAACAGTGTGTGGGCACTGCCACAGGCATGATTCTGATAGAGCAACAGTGCTAAAAAATGTTTTACAATCAATAAACAAATAACCTCTGATCTATTGATACCCCTATCAGACATGTTACTATATACTACATGTTATTCGATTAATTGGTAGGCCCACCAGCATATAATATAGAAAGGCCCATAGACAGTTATTATCATAAAAGCAAGGATCGGTTGTATAAAACTTGGTGGTCAGCTACAGCAGGTATACAGTAGATGCATATGTCTCCATATCCTAAATGTGAAACAAATAGCCTATTGACTGATCTGATTTCAATCTGCTGCCAGCTGTAAGAATGGTACTTACTGATCACCACATGTAGTTCTTACTAATTAGGAGATGTATGTTACTTAATGGCCTGAAAATAACAATACAAGGTAAGACTGATTTATCCAAATAGGTGTTGTTTATCTTCTGTCAGATCCGCAGTCAGCTCCTCTTCAGATGTATTGATCACTTTTCGGGTTATGGGATATTCCTGTTTGCTATATTTTGCCCAGCACACGACAGTCTAATGACCACCTTCTTCTATTAACAGACACATACATCTTAAATCAACATATCTGCAATGAAATGCGACTGTGTTGTCCATAATGACTCACATTGATGATATATTGCTATAGGTCAAAAATAAACTTTAATTAATGATACCATTGTGCCTACTTTGTTTTAACATCCTTTACAAAAGGAGACTTTGATACACTAGATCACATTGAGGATTCCAGTATCTTCTGGTTCTTTTAAACAGTCCAATAAATGTTTTAAATTAATACAAAGGTTTCAGAAAAATTATGTTTTCATAATTTCATATGTTGTTAACTACATGAAACTGTAGTAATGTAGACCTATAATATACTATTTTATGCCAGGGACACCTCTCACCTCTTCTACTGAGCACCATGCAATAGCCTAACCCTATAATAGTCCCAACCACTGATACTTTTCTGCTCTGTGAGTGCTCATAGACCAGGAAATGGTCCGTACATATGTTGTTTTGTTATTAAGGATCTGTAAATGATGTCTTCAATCAGATGCAGGCAAATATCTGAGAAGACTTAGGCTACTTTCACACTGAAGCATTTTACAGACACTATTTAGCTAAAAATAACGTATGTAAAGCCCCTCAAAAATCCCCCCAATCCACCCCAATGTGAAAGCCCTAAGTGCTTTCAGGCTGGGGCGGTGCGCTTGCAGGACGTTACAAAAAGTCCTGCAAGCAGCATCTTTGGGGCGGTGAGGGGAGCGGTGTATATACCGCTCCTCTACTGCCTCTGCCATTGAAATGAATGGCAAGCGCTTCCGCCTCGGTAGCACTGAGCGCCGGCACTTTTAACCCCTTTTTAACCCCTTGTGGGGGGTTAAAAGTGTGGCGCTCCCGCCCGCATAGCGGAGCCATATCGCTGGTAAAACTCCGCTAAAACGAGCAGGGTTTTACCGCGACCGTGGCTGCCGCTCAGTGTGAAAGTAGCCCTAAAGTGATTGTAAACGATTACCTTGTAAAACAACCCATTCGGTTTGAAATAGAAATGAAAGGCAACACATTTGTGTATAGATTAAAAAAAGCTATAAATACCTTTTTTCCCTCTATTATAAGTGATTACATTCCATCTGTTCTCAGTTGCATAAGAGCTGGGGGGAGGAGAAGCAGCAGGACACTGAGCTTCCTAATGAATGGCTGTGCAGGGAAGGGGGGCATGTCAGGACAAGTCTGATCATTGGAGGAGAGCAGGCTGAGTTCCCAGCTTAGCTAGAGAACTGACTACAGTGTGTTCTCCTGCTTAGTGTGGTCAGTTTTTATTAGGAAAAGCAGAGGGACTGACAAGAACACCAGGGATGTCACATAAAGGAAGCAATACAAAGAGAACAAGATACTTTTTCATACAAGTACATGGTACAGCAGGCACATATCAGGAATATGAAGTGTTGGGTAACAAACACTTTAATCTATGACATGCTGGGTTTAAGATACCCCCCCCCCCCCCATGGTAGAAGAGACATAAAATAATGGATCCGCTTATCCAGACTCCATAAGGGAAAAAACAAAGCCTTCGTGGTGCAGTATATCCAAAATTGATTTATTAAAAACAAAGATTACTTACACTCAGGACAGCCATCAGAAATTTTGGGGCCCCTTACACAGCTTTAGACCTGGGCCCCCTGTCTGACCACCAACATTCCCCAGGGCCATTCCACCACATCCGCCACTGGCCCGGGGTGTACACATGTTGCAGCCGCAGTAGGAATTATACACCCTGTCACACTCATCAGGTGTAGCCTGCCAAGCATGACCCATTCAAGTGAAGTGAAGTGTGCAATGCATGCTAGTGTGGGATCCAAGGGGTTAAAAAAACTGCACAGGCAGCACAGCCTCACCCGATGCTTGCAATAAGACCTCACACTGAACCATAGGTGCTGGAGGTCTCATACTTGGACCAGTTGTGGTCCAGGGGGCCCTCTCCATGTGACCATAGTTTGGTATTTTTATTGCCTATAGTTCAGGAGAACGGTGTCCCCAAAGCGGGTGTCCCCCTCCCATAGACTCCAATGTTAAGTCTGAAATTCACCCGACAATTGCTGGTCAATTACTGGTTATTTTGGGTACCCGGTATGGCCGAACCATATGTGCTAGAGGTCCCATGTTTATGTCCAGGGGGCCCTCTCCATGTGACTCAAGTTTGGTATTTTTATCGGCTATGGTTCGGGAGAACGGTGTCCCCAAACTGGGTGACCCCTCCCTTAGACTTCAATGTTACAGTAAATCCGAAATTCACCCAAATATTGCCAGTCAATGACTGGTCACTTTGAGGATCCAGTACAGCCGAACCATAGGTGCTGGAGGTCCCAAACATTGGCCAGATGTTGCCCAGGGGACCCTCTCTGTGTGACCCAAGTTTTGTATTTTTATCGGCTATGGTTCGGGAGAACGGTGTCCCCAAACTAGGTGTCCCCCTCCCATAGACTCCAATGTTAAAGACAGCTAAAGTCTTTGTTGTAAGGGCCCCTTGAGACACTGGGGCCCCTTACTATGGATAAACTATGGAAATTGCTCCTACAACGGAGAAAAAATACAGATATACCCTGACCTGTCTGCAGAGACACTGACGAGAAAAAGGTTACTTAAACCCCTGACGATAGCGATGTGGCAGGCAAATACAGTATACTGGTGGGGATTCCCTGCGTGCCTAAAAGGGAGAAAAAAAGGAAGGATGGCAGTCTTAAGATTCCCAGAGGATTTAAAAGAATTTTGTAATAAACTGGATCTACAGCCCCCCCGCTGGGAAGAAGAGAAACCAATTTATAAATCACCAGTTGGAAATAGGAGATGGACTTGCCAGGAGCGGAGAGAGGGAGGGGAGTGATAGGAGGTAGCAGAGTAGGAAAGTGAGTGTCAGCAATACTTGGGAGTATATTTTTGCCCAAGATACTATAGGAGATGTGCGGATTGGGGATGTGGGAGTAGGGGGGGGACAGGGCAGGTGCGGATATAGAACAGGAGCTCTTCCCTTTGATATATGGAGGAAAGAAGTTCCCAAAGGAGGGAAACTGGCTCCATATGTCGAACGGAACAAGATTGTCCGTTCAACTCCCTATGGGGGAGGGGGAGAGAAGAAGTTCTTTTTCATTTTTTTTTTCTTCTTTAGGGTTTTTTTGGGGGATTGGGATTCTCTCTCTCCACACTCTTATAGTGGTAAAAAAAGGGGAAAATTTAAATCTGCCGAGATAAGTAGAATGCTAAGGAAACCAGGGGTTAAAAACCAATGGGACAATTAAATATACTGACATATAATATCCGGGGGTCTAAACACGGTAGAGAAAAGATACAAGGTTAAAAAAGAATTACAACATTATAAAGCGGATGTGATTGGTCTCCAGGAGACACATATCACACACGCTTCAGGGGTTAAGATGACTTTGCATGAGTTCCCAAATTGGTATTATGGGGACCCAACATCATGTAGAGCAAGGGGAGTTGCTGTTGGGTTTAGTAAAAGCACAAGGTTCTCCATAAAAGAGCAGATGGGAGACTATGAGGGGAGATTACTGTTTATTAAGGGAAAATTAATGAATTTAGAATGTACAATTGCAAATATTTATTCCCCCAACAGAGAGCCAGGGAAGTTCCTTAGGAGAGTACTAGGGAAATTGATGAAGTTTAAAGAGGGAACCCTTATAATAATGGGAGATCTCAATATGTGCCTAGACCCGCAGTTGGACTCAACAGGGCCCCAGGGGGGTAGGATTCAGAACAAGCGGAGGGAGGCAAAGAATTTACTGATAAGCCACCAGTTGGTTGATGTGTGGAGGATTAAAAACCCAAATAGGCGAGACTTCACGCACTACTCAGCGGTACATAGGTCTTTTTCTAGAATAGACTATGTGCTTACTGACAACCGAATGCTCCCTAAACTAGAAAAAGCAGAGATCATGCGCCGGTGTGGGTGCAAGTGGAGGTAGAAAAGCAGGTACAAAATGAGTGGAAATGGAAGTTAAATGACTCCCTAATGCAGGACCCCAAATTAAAAGGGAAAATTGAGGAAGAACTAGAGGGATTCTTCTCTGTCAATGAACAAACACCGGAAACTGCATGCTCCCTATTGTGGGAAACACATAAGGCATATATGAGAGGAGTTCTCATTGGTCTGGGATCTGGGAGGAAAAAAGAAAGGTTGGCCAGGAAAACCAATCTATATAAAGAAATCCAAGAGTTGGAATCCCAGACCAGACCAAGGGGAATTTTGGAGAAAAGAGAGCTAATTAAGAAATAAGAGGAGCTGGCGGAGCTGGTAGAGATGGACAGAAGACAGGCCTTTCACTTAGTGACAAAAGAGAATTATCAATGGGGTAATAAACCAGGTAAATGGTTAGCAAGAGTGGTAAAAGAAAAGAAAAATAGGTCATTCATACCTAGGATAAAAAATGATAGGGGAGAGATAGTACACTCATCTCCAGAAATTTGAAATGTGTTCCATCAATATTACACAAAGTTATATAATGTCAGGAATAATAAAGAAGGAGATGCCCCCTGATAGGGGATCACATGAAAAACAGGGATATCTAAAGAGAATTGAGCCCCCTAGATTGCCAGAGGAGGAGTTAGAATATTTGAATGACCCAATTACTCAAGAGGAAGTAATAAGAGCCATAAGAGGGATGGCTCAAGGAAAGAGCCCTGGACCCGATGGATATTCATTAACTTACTACAAAAAATTTCAGAATATTCTTGTCCCAAAATTAAGCGAATATTTCAATGGGTTGGCAGAGGGAGAGGTATTAAGGGAAGAAGCACTAATGGCCCATATAACATTGATACATAAAGAAGGGAAAGATCAGGATCTCCCAGATAGCTACCGACCAATATCTTTGGTGAATATAAACATGAAGATATATGCAAAGATAATAGCCAAAAGGCTAAAACTGCTACTGCCCAGATGGATACAGGAAGATCAGACAGGATTTGTGGAAGGGAGAGAAGGGAAGGACAACTGTTTAAGGACGCTGTTGGTGATGCAGGAAGGGGAGAGGGATGGGGCCCCAATCGCCCTGATGTTAATAGATGCCGAGAAGGCTTTTGACCGGGTCGACTGGGGCTTCATGAAAGATACCTTGATAAAACTAGGAATTGGAGGGAGGATGCTGAGATGGATCCTATCCCTCTACCATCACCCTAGGGCAAGCATCAGGGTAAATGGATCTTTGTCACTACCGTTAGAACTGTCAAACGGAATAAGGCAGGGGTGCCCTCTCTCTCCGATCCTGTTTGTGCTTACACTTGAACCTTTAATGTCGGCATTACGCAAGAATAGAAATATACGGGGGGTCAGGATCTGAGAGAGAGAGCATAAGGTAGCAGCTTACGCGGATGACATATTGTTATATGTCACCAATCCTGAGATAGGGATACCAAACATAATGAAAGAATTGGACCAATACGGGAAAGTATTAAATTTTAAAATAAATGCCTCAAAAACAGAAATTTTTAACATATCTACCCAGCAAAAAGATCAGCGAGCTATACAACAAAAATACCCCTTCAAGTGGTGTAGAGATGAAATTACTTACCTGGGGATTAAACTATGCAGGGGTTCAAAGGCACTGTATAGTGTTAACTATATTCCTATGTTGAATAAGATCAAGGGTCAAATGAAATGGATGAAACGGAGCCCCTTTCATGGACGGGGAGAATTCATGCTTTAAAAATGTTTATCTTATCAAAGCAAATATATCTGTTCCAGATGATTCCGGAGGCGGTTCATCAAGAAATTAAGGGCAATTATGATAAAGTACATATGGGCAAATAGGTGTCCGAGAGTGGCATACACACAGATGGTGAAAGACAAGGGATCAAGGGGGCTGGCGGCACCAGACTTTGAAAAGTACTACCAGGTGATAATCTTGGCTAGAATAGCGAATTGGATACATGATAAGGAAAGGAAGGCATGGGTAGACATAGAATTTTTACTAAGTAAAGTAAATCTGGGGAAAATGATCTGGATACCAAAAGGGTTTAGGGAACTCACAAACTGCACTAATGCACTAACAAAAAACACATTTAAAATTTGGGACACCATAAGTAAGAGAAATAAATGGGAACACAACGCACCTTTAATATCTTTATTAGATACTAATTACTTTAAACCAGGGAAAGAGGAATATCTTTATTTTACCAGATGGGCAAAAAAGGAAGAAATAGGTTTGCTAGATATTATGGAGGGAAATAGAATTTGCACATATAGAGAAATTACACAAAAGTGGGGGTCAAGACCACTGGATAAATGGCGGTACGCACAAATGAAACATTTTACACAAACAATCCCCCAACCACTTAGAGGAAAAGAGAATATGAGGCCAATAGAGAAATTATTAGAGTCATCCCATAGTTTAAGACAGAGCGTATCTAAAATTTACAAAATTTTGATAAATGAGGCAGACCCTAAGACCCCTATGTACTTGAGAAAATGGGAGGAAGAATTAGGACAGATACAGGACGAGGAAATTAGAGAGAAGATCTTAAGATTGAATACCAACACAGCAAGGGATCAAGGGACAAGAGAACTAAGTTACAAAATACTGGCAAGGTGGTATATAACGCCGCAGAGAGAGCAGCAGATCTGGGGGACAGGATCCCCAAACTGTTGGAGGGGTTGTAGAGTCCCAGGGAACCAGGCTCATATGGGGTGGTATTGCCCAAAAATAAGAAAATATTGGAACAAGATAGTAGACAAGATTCATGAGATCACGGGAGAACAAATTGAAAAAACAAAAAACAAAAAAAACACGTAAGGAAGAGCCGGTGATGTCACGTCACAACTGGAAGTTAGTGGAACACCATCTTGGAGAGGTACCAACAGGCTTTACATTATGGTTGGATGCAGAAGGGTGTTCTTCTGCATCCAGCAATCAGAAAAGTGTGTTGCTTTCCTGGCGGTCTTCTTTTTCATGTCTCATTTTTCAAGGCTGCCATAGACTTAAAGTGATTGTAAAGGAATCATTTTTATTAAAAAATAACAAACATGTCATACTTACCTGCATTGTGCAGTGGTTTTGCACAGAGCAGCCCCAATCCTCCTCTTCTTGGGTCCCCCACCAGCGCTCTAGGCCCCTCCCCCTTGCAGAGTGCCCCCATAGCAAGCCGCTTGATGTGGGGGTGTTTTTGCATGCTCACTCAGCCCCGCCCCCCACTCCCGCCTCACTGGCTGCGATTGACAGCATCAGAAGCCAATAGCTCCTGCTGCTGTATCTCAGCCAATCAGGAGGGAGAGACCTGGCAGAGCCTCGGGTCACGTGCACATTGCTGGATCGGACTTAGGTAAGTATTGGGGGGGTCTAAGGGGGTGCTGTACACTGAAGGTTTTTTACCTGGCTGCATTGGGTGATGATCTAATATCTGTGGTTCCAGCTGCTGGTCACCAGCTGACCTCTGTTAAAAGAATGACTGATCAGACAGGTTAAAAAAAATCTCGTTATTGCCTTTGTACAAAAGCAGGGTCAGTAGTTAATGTGTTTACAGGAATACATAAAAAGGACAACATAGTAAGTGAACATTTTTCCTTCTAAAGGATGAAGTACAGAATACAGGCTTACTCAAATTCATGCATTGAGTTGTGATAATGTACAGATTACAACAAGGAATCTCCAGAAACCAATCTGATTTTAATTTGCTGTGGTAGGAGAAGTTAACTCATGGTCTTAGTGACAGAGACCAATAAAGTGCAAAGTTGTGTGTCTGTTGGCACCAGTTATATAACACTGAATAGGCTGTGTGCACTGCACTCATCTGAAATTGGTATAGCTAATTTGAAGGCTTTTGAGGTCCTAAAGGTAAATGTTTTTTAGATTAGGCTTATAAATAAGGAACAAAAAAGTTAAAAGCTTATTAAAAGACTTAATGCGTCGTTCCAGCCCCCCCCCTCCAAAAAATCAGCAACTACAAATACCTAATATTAGGACACTTACTTGTCCAGGGATCCCGCAATGTCTGCACCCCAGTCGATTTTTCAATTGGCTTTCGGGTGCTGCTGCCACCATTCCTTGTAGCCTTGTGACTTCACAGTCGGTTCCCTACTGCACATGCACGAAGTGCACTGCGCTTTCTAAATGGCCCGACGGCGGTGGGAGGATTAGGAGGGCCGCATCAAGGTCTCCCAGAAGTGGGGATGAGTACCTGTCCAAAACAGGTACCCGCTCCCCCAAAAGGTGCCAAATGTGGAGCTCCACTTTAAGTATCCATGTATAAAACTAATAGGAATACAAATGTTGTGCTGTGTTACTAAATTAAACGTGTCTTAGTGTGTCTTAGTTATATATATTACCGAAAATAAATGTGATATGTGTAAAAACATCATAAATCCAAATACAATTGAAAAAATGAAAATTCAGAGGGTGACACCACTATTCCAAAGTGACACAAAAACATAGATCCTGATGGAAGTCCGCCACCTATATGCAAATATCAAAATAAAACAAGTAATTATGTGTAGGTGGGTTCCACCACCACTGTAAATCTTGCCATGTACTTCTACTTGTGAATGACAATAAGTAAGGGAGAGAGCACAAGTGCCTTCTAAGTGCAGCATGAAGGGAGTTTATTGTAGGAAAAAAACAAGCACTACTCACAAGAGTTAAAGCGGAGTTCCACCCAAAAATGGAACTTCCGCTTTAAGCACTCCTCACCCCCTTACATGCCACATTTGGCATGTAATTTTTTTTGGGGGGGAGTGTGTCCCCAGGTTTCAGAGGGACTTCCTGTCCCTCTTCCACCTTCCGCCTCGGGGCCGCCTAGGCGACTCCTCCTCTCCTCCTAGGCGGCCCCTCCCTCCTGGCAATCTTCTGGGACACGTCACAGGTCCCAGAAGATTGCCTGGCCACTGGCAACACGCAGCGCGACTCGCGCATGCGCAGTGCGTGCCCGGCCGTGAAGCCACGACCGGTGCCCACACTTGCAATGCCGGCGTTGTTTCTTGCTCTTACACTGAGCTTCCCCACAGACTTGGATTTATATCTCCTACGGACTGCCAGTTTTCTTGTTGTGATCTCCAGGCTCACACTTAGCACCTGCATTTTGTGCCAATCATTGTTGTCCTGAATGACAATAAGCAGCCTTGTGAATTCAACACCACTACCAATTGCAGCCTCTTGCAAATCAATATGACCCCAAATTATAGGTGGTCTTATAACAGCATGTTGTCAGTAATCATCCATCCGCAGCCTTGGGACCATATGGGATATTACAGCAACAAGTTGTTCAATGGCCCTTCAGGAACTCCAGGGTACATCAGCAGGGATTCACTATTTGCACCTCTGCTCCGTCGTGTACATTAAGCCATTCCATAGTTCAACCTGCAGATTTATTGTAACAAGTGCATCGACTTACATAAGTAAAATGATAAATCTCGTGTAAACAAAACCACCACCACTGCTAACTCCAGCAGGTGTAATGACGTCAACACAAACTCCAATGCATTTCAAACAATAGGCCGTTGATAAAACGATTGCTGTATGAATGTGGCAAACATCTGCATGGTCAGACCGAAAATGTTCTGTATTGTCTATAATATATGCAGTTTCTATATTATTAGCACCATCTAGTGGCCATAATGCATTTTATTTTTTTACCTGATTGCAGTATTTCCGGGGGAAAATGAAAATATTGGAACTAATCATATTAGAGAAATACACAAATTTTTGCTCTGACTGTTACATTCATATAGAAAATGTTTTATACTTAATAGTAAAAAAAAAATTGGAAGAGTGGTAATGTTATGTCACTTGAAAAACAAACATTTGGAGATTATATATTATAATATATATATTATATATTTGTTACCGTGCTCATAAATTTGTATTGGTGTGTCTACACACAGTGTATAGAAAAATAATTGTGTGCATATTGTTCAGAGACTATAAGCTTTATATATTACACCGCCAATACTAAAAACAATTACCTTTCACGTAGCAGCTACCAATCACATCACAACTTTTCAGGTCTGAATGTAAGTTGTGGCTATGGGGAAACATCTATAGTTGTCTGTGCTGACATAATGATACATCAGGTCCTCTATCTCTGACAGTTGTGGAAACATGAGTAATTGAAGCATAGATTCTGTGGAAAGGAAGAACAGCTAGCAGGGGGGAGAAATGGGGCTGGATGTGGAAAGGTAAGTAATGCATGCCAGTAATGTTTTGTTATATATGTGGAGGGCTGACAAAACAAGAAAACCTAGAAGGAAAAAGGAAAACTATAGTCTTTTTTAACCCTTTAGGGAATTTTCCTAGAAAATGAGTTAGAATTCCCAAACATTATATATATATTTTTTAAAACAGAGTCCATAGAGAATACATTGGTTGGTTTTGCAATTTTTTTTATGTCACATGATATTTGGGCAGCAACAAACGCAATTTCTGGAAAAAGATACACTTTTTAAAATTTGAATGCAAAAAAACAGAATACATAACCCGATTTCTTTGTAAAATATAAAAGATGATGTCACCCCGAGTATATAGATACCAAACATGTCACGCTTTAAAATTGCGCACGCCCACACAACGGCAACTAAAGAGGTCAATTTTACTATCCATAGACGACACTTCAAAAGCCTTTACAGGTTACCATTTTAGATGTACAGAGGAGGTCTAGTTCTAGAATTACTGTCCGTGATCCGTCGTTCACAGCAATACCTCACATGTCTAGGACGATCGCTGTTTGCATGTGTGCAGGACTGACACATACGTTCACTTTTGTGCACTAGCATGGGGGCACTTTACATTTTTTTTTTAATTATTCATTTTTTTAATTCTTAAGTTTTACACTGTTGGTTTAATTTTTTTAAAATTAAATTATGGAGGGATCTGGGGTCTATAAGACCCCAAACCCCACCTTTGCACTTGGTCGGCTTTTCTGAATGCTTTTGATTTTCAAAATATGGCGCCGTTAACATGCCGGTAAACCGGCAGTGATGTCATGTCATCGCTCTTGAGTTACCATATTGGAGACCCGATCAAAGCTGGTTTCCGGCTTTCTTTGGGTCTCCAATTAGCCGGCGGATGTGCCAGCTAGTAGCTCGGGACTCCTGGTGGGACAGGAGATCCCAGGCAAGATACGTAAGGTGGTGGGAGGGAGGACACGTCCCCTCCCGCTGTTCGTTATAAAGACAACTGAGTGGCTGGTTAGCTGCTCCTGTTGTTATTACAAGAGGGCCGACTGTCAGCTCTAAAAAAAACAGTAATGTGGTGACGTATCTGCAGGCATCACCCCAGTACAACCACTTGAAGTCAAATGACGTACCAGGTACATAATTTGGCGGCAAGTGGTTAATATATAAAACTACTCTCTCAATGCAAGTCAGGTATAATCTGACTGAAACAACAGACTCTATAAAATGTATGAACTTATCTCAGAAATCCTCTAACAGAATATATAGTCTGTTCATTTTTTTCATTTATGTATCATATTATATTTTATGTGTCACACAGCATCTAAAAGTTTCATATTTACATCTAGCATCAATCGGGTGTCTATTATACTCAATTTTTTCAGATGGCTGCTTTACTGCCATGCTGTGAATACAGACCTGAATTGTAGAATACCAAACTACAGGTACAGCTGAGTAAGAGCTCATTTACACTTGCTTCAAAACAGGGTGCCAGACAGGCTTTGTTAAAGCTCTGTTAACGCCAGTCAAAGCTCCCGTCACTAAATAAAATGGTTAGCTTACAATTCTGTTTACACCTTGTGTTGGCTTTGCTTCGCTTCAGCTTTGCATCAAAAATTATACCCCATGTAGTTTTAGCCAGGCTTCAAAGCCTCTTCAACGCTTCCATAGAAGTCTATGACAAAACTGGTTTGAAGCTCGCTTGAAGCACCTGCGGCTTTTCAGAGGCTTTAATTCAGCTTTAGCTTTGCTTTGTTTTGGAGAAATTGCAGGTGTGAGCAGGGCCGACCCTACCATGGGTCCCAGTGGGTCCATTGGACCCAGGCAGCACTTTGAGAGGAGCAGCAAATTAAACCACAACAGCCTCTCCTTCTCTTCTATTTACCCAACAAATTGATGACCAAGATTTTTTTTCCAGCAGTTTTGTGTCTCATGATGACAAGTACCCCCCTGGGCTGCTCTGCCTGCCCCTATACTACCCTAGCCTGGCCCTATACTGCCTTAGCCTGCCCATATACTACTCTAGCCTGTCCATATACTACCCTAACCTGTCCATATACTACCCTAGCCTGTCCATATACTACCGTAGACTGTCAATATAGTACCCTAGCATGCCCATTTACTACCCTAGCCTGCCCATATACTACCCTAGCCTGCCAATATACTACCCTAGCCTGCCCCTATACTACCCTAGCCTGTCCCTATACTACCCTAGCCTGTCTATA
Source organism: Glandirana rugosa (assembly GCA_018402905.1). Lineage (NCBI taxonomy): Eukaryota > Metazoa > Chordata > Amphibia > Anura > Ranidae > Glandirana > Glandirana rugosa. The sequence continues at coordinate 1,290,570 of BLSH010389319.1, forward strand.
TACTACCCTAGCCTGCCCCTATACTACCCTAGCCTGTCCCTATACTACCCTAGCCTGTCTATATACTACCCTAGCCTGCCCTTATACTACCCTAGCCTGCCCCTATACTACCCTAGCCTGCCCCTATACTACCCTAGCCGGTCTATATACTACCCTAGCCTGTCTATATACTACCCTAGCCTGCCCTTATACTACCCTAGCCTGCCCCTATACTACCCTAGCCTGTCTATATACTGCTCTAGCCCATCCGTTGGAATTGAACATAATGGTATGCCATATCATTTTGCATATAGACAAGGTGCTGTTGCATGTAAACCTGACTTCCTGATAAATATAATTTTATTTTTAATTAACATGACATAAAATAATGGATGTGGGGGCCTTTTGGTGGGTGTGATTTTTTTTTTTTGGGGGGGGGGGGCAGCATTTCATTCTTGAACCCAGGCAGCACAATGTCTTGGGCCAGCCCTGGGTGTGAGATATCAACAAACACACAGGGCATCGGCCAAGTTTCAGCAAAGCTTCAAAAGAGCATCATTGAAGCCCCACTGAAGCCTCATTGAAGCACCACCAAAGCCTCATTGAAGCACCACTGAAGCCTCATCAAAGCCCAAAAAAACACATCATAAAAGCTTGTTGAAGCAGTAGGGGCTTTAATGTGTATTGAAGCCAAAGCAAGTGTAAACGAGCCCTAAGACAACAGAACAACTGAAAAAAGGGACACCCTCCTTCCCCTTCCAAGAGGTGCACTTTCTTGATTTTTAATCTACAGTAAGTGCCTGTTCACACAGGGGTGACTTGCGCTCTGGCTTGAGTTGCCTCAAGTCACTCCACATCTCTTGACATCTGAAATCCCATTGAAGTGAATGGCAGCCTTCTTAACCACTTAACGCCATATATAAAGGGCGGTTGCTTTATATGGAGGTATCAGGGTATAGTCTGCAGCTACAGTCTATATCCCGGTACCGTTTTTTAGAGTGGGCGATCGGCTATCCGGCAATAGCAGCCGATCCGGCTTGGGAGCCGCTCGGTCGTTATCCCAGGGAGCGGGAGGGGACATCCCCCTCCTCCCGCCGCCTTCCGCCGCTCTTCTCCAGCCTCCCATTCCACCGGGAGACCGGAGCTCCAATCTGACGCATCCGCCAGCTAGAAGGAGACCTGAAGGAAGCTGGAATCGGTTCCGATCGGGTCTCCTTCGTCAAATTCTGGAAGCGACATCACAACGTCACTTCCGGTTTAATCGGCGGCTAACGGCGCCGGTTTTTAAAAATGACAGTATTCAGAATCACCGTTTTTGATGATCTGAATACTGTGAAGTGCAAAGGAGTAGACCCCCCATCCCTTCATAAAGTGTACCTGTCACCATATATTACTATCACAAGGGATGTTTACATTCCTTGTGGTAGCAGTAAAAGTGATCCGATTTTTTTTTTTTAAAGGAACAGTGTTAAAAAAAATAAAAAAAAATAAAAAAATGTTTAAAGCGCCACCGTCCCTGCGAGCTCGCGCAGCAAAGAAAACGCATACGTAAGTTGCGCCCATATATGAAAACATTATTCAAACCACACATGCAAGGTATCGCCACGATCGCCAGAGTGTGAGCAATAATTCTAGCAAAAGACCCCCTCTGCACCTCTAATCGGGTAACCATTAAAATTTTTAAAAGCGTCGCCTATGGAGATTTTTAAGTACCGGAGTTTGTCGCCATTCCACAAGTGTGCGCAATTTTCAACCGTAACATGTATGGTATCTATTTACTTGGCGTAACATCCTCTTTCACAATATACAAAAACATTGGGCTAACTTTACTGTTGTCTTATTTTTTAACTCAAAAAAGTGAAATTTTTCCAAAAAAAAAAAAAGTCTTGAAAGACTGCTGCGCAAATACCGTGTGACAAAAAGTATTGCAACGATAGCCATTTTATTCTCTAGGGTGTTTGAAAAAAAAATATGTATAATGTTTGGGGGTTCTAAGTAATTTTCTAGCAAAAAAAAACAATTTTTAACTTGTAACCAACAAATGTAAAAAAAGGGCTCCGGTGGGTAAGTGGTTAATGTACACTACTGAAGTCGCTCGGACTTGAGAAAAGGTTCCTGCACGACTTCAATGCGACTTCTATCCGAATTGTGCCCATAGAATTATATAGAAGTCGCCTCCAAGTCGGATCCCCCATCTATATGGAAGTGACTTTACAGTGAAAATAAAATAATTTATTCAGGGCATCCCCCTACCTCCCTTCTCTGATTGGCCACAGGCAAAGTCGCCTGGCATAAGTCGTGTTGTATGTCGCCTGAAGTCGCACTGAAGTCACGATGAAAGTCGCCTAGCAAAGTCCGTCGAAGTCAGATCGCCCCTGTGTGAATGCAGGCTCATAGCTAATATAAGCAGGGCTAATGCTGGGCTTTCTTCTTAGGGGATGGTTTTATGCTTTGCAAACACTATAGCATGAAAGCATTTTATATTAATTGTTTATATGTAAGAAAAGATTTTAAACTAATAATATATATTTTTTTTGTATATCATTTTGTAAGCTTATGAACTTCCAAAAAATATAAATACAACATACCAACCCCCCTAAAATTCTAATTATATTACCTGATATAAAGGTAACCACTTTAGAGAGCATTTGCCCATCTTGTAAGGCCTTGGCTGGCAGGATTTTGGACGGCATTCATGAGGTGTCTCACATACACATAGTGGGGGCTCCAGGGTCTTCAAACTTTTTGTTTTCTCAAAATTGTAATAAGTAATGTTCTGGGTCCCGGATTCTTGAGGCTTTGTAGAGTTTTGGGACAAACCCTCTATTTTTTCCTGATAGCCAAACCACATTATTTTTCTTAGCTGCCCACAGGCCTTTAAATACACTTACTGGCTACTTTATTAGGTACACCTTGCTAGTACCAGGTTGGACCCCCTTTTGCCTTCAGAACTGCCTTAATTATTTTATAGATTTGCATAGATTCAACAAGGTTGAACAACATTCCTCAGAGATTTTGGCCCATATTGACATGATAGCATCACACAGTTGCTGCAGGTTTGTTGGCTGCACATCCATGATGCGAATCTCCCATTCCACCACATCCCAAAGGTACTATTGGATTGAGATCTGGTGACTGTGGAGGCCATTGGCGTACAGTGACCTCATTATTATGTTGAAGAAACCAGTGGTGAGATGATTTGAGCTTTGTGACATGGTGCATTATCCTGCTGGAAGGAGCCATCAGAAGATGGGTACACTGTAGTCATAAAGGGATGGACATGGTCAGTAACAATACACAGGTAGGCCGTGGCATTTAAACAAGAAAATATCCCCCAGACCATTACACTACCACCATCAGCCTGAGCCACTGGTACAAGGCAGGATGGATCCAAGCTTTCATTTTGTTTACGCCAAATTCTGACCCTACTGTCTGAATGTTGCAAATATTGCTGAAATTGAGACTCCTCAGAACAGCCAACATTTTTATAATCTTCTATTGTAGGAATTGTAGCCTCAGTTTCCTGTTCTTAGCTGACAGGAGTGGCACCCGGTGTTGTCTTCTACTGCTGTAGCCCATCTGCTTCAAGGTTCAATGTGTTGTGCATTCAGAGATGGTATTCTGCATACCTTGGTTGTAACAAGTGATTATTTGTGTTACTGTTGCCTTTCTATGACCTCAAACCTGTCTGCCCATTCTCATGTGACCTCTGACATCAACAAGGCATTTTCCTCCACACATCTGCGCTCACTGGATATTTTCTCTTTTTTGGACCATTCTCTGTAATCCCTAGAGATGGTTGTGTGTGAAAATCCCAGTAGATCAGCAGTTTTTGAAATACTCAGACCAGCCCATCTGGCACCAACAACTATGCCACGTTCAAAGTCACTTAAATCCCCATTTTGTTGCTCGGTTTGACCTTCAGCATGTCCTCTTCACCACATCTAGATACCTAAATGAATTGAGTTGCTGCCATGTGATTGGCTGATTAGCAATTTGTGTTGCCGAGCAATTGAACAGGTGTACCTAATAAAGTTTATGGTGAGTGTATGTGAGCTGTTGCTCAGAGTTTTCTTTCACTCTCTCTACTGTGAAAACCTGCTATGTGAAAAGACTGAGTGCTGACAGAATGCTAAAAAGAAAGACAAGACACCTGTATGTTTTGGGGAACCCATTAGCGAGCACCCTGTTACTCAGATAACCACTTGAGTTTAATTAGTTGTTCGTATGAGCAGTTGTTTTGTTTATTTGATGCTGTGGACTTGTACAAAGGCCTCCTGTATTGAAGCTGTGTTTATTTGCTGCCATGTTAAGAAAAAGTGCAGGAAAAATCAGCTTAAACTGTTCCTGGGTGTCCCTGTCTTATGCACAGTGTATTGCATGGTGTACAATCTGTATAACTAAATACAGACATCAAAGGGATTGATTTATTAAAACTGGAGAGTGCAAAATCTGGTGCAGCTGTGCATGGTGGCTAATAAGCGTTTAACTTCACCTTGTTTAATTAAGCTTTGACAAGAATAATACTGGCACCAGATTTTGCACTCTCCAGTATTAGTAAAGCAACCCCAAAACAGTGGCGTATCACCCATGGGCGCAATGTGTGTGATGCACACGGGCCCCGAGGAGGAATGGGGGCCCTCTATGCCCACAGGGTACCCATGGATGAGACAAAGCTGCGCCTGTCACTTTCTGGCTCCTGTCACATTTGTACAGAAACCAGCATGGATTATCCTCTCTTCCTCTCAGCACTCTCTGGCGCTCTCACTCAGTGTGCTCCAGCGCTGCCAGCAGAAATCTTACAGTGGAGCTGCCACATACAAGTGCTGGAATGAGAGTGAATGGGAGGCTGGACACTCATTGCCCTGAGAGTCCATTCAGGATGTGTGCAGGGTGGTAAGTTGGTATGATTTTGAAAGCTGCTGAGAGAGATATGTGAGGAGAGGGGTGAGAGCAATGTCTGCATTGGGTTGAGAGGTCAGTTGTGCTGTTTGTCTGCAGGTAGCTTCTGTTTCTCAATGAATGCCAGTGCCCAGTGGCATCTGCAGTGCTGGAGCAATGAATTAGGACTTGTTCACACCATATACTTTCAACCCATCTGCACTCCTCTCCTGCACATACCACCCGCCGCCATACACTCTGCACCCCATCCTGCACATACCATCCACCGCCATACACTCTGCACCCCTCTACTGTACATACCACCCACCGTCATACACTCCATACCCCTATCCTGCACATACCACCCACCGTCATACACTTCACACCCCTCTCCTGCACATACCACTCATCGCCATACACTCCATACCCCTATACTGCACATACCACCCACCGCCATACACTCTGCTCTCCTCCTGCACATACCACCCACCGCCATACACTTCACACCCCTCTCTTGCACATACCACTCATCGCCATACACTCCATACCCCTATACTGCACATACCACCCACCGCCATACACTCCACACTCCTCTCCTTGCACATACCACCCACCGCCATACACCGTGCTCTCCTCCTGCACATACTACCCACCGCCATGCACTTCACACCCCTCTTCTGCAAATACCACACACTCTTCCCCCCCTCTCTGCACATACCACCCACCACCATACACTTCGCACCCCTCTCCTGCAAATACCACTCATCGGCATATTGGTAATTAGGTGAACAGTTCCTAATTTTTTATCTTAATGCATCTTTCTAAGAGCCTGTCCGGGTATTCCAAATGAAGAAAGCTGGATAATATTCAAGGAAAAAAAAAGGAAATCTGTGAAGTAGGCATTCCACAGCCAGCAATGAACTGCTTCTTAACTGCACTCAAGATTTGTTAAGCATTCTATTTAACCACACTCTTAAAGTCACACCCGATATTTAGCACTATTTAAACCATGCCCACTTTTCACGGTGGCGTGCTTTGCTCGCCACATTTTTATCTTTCTCGATGCCTACTTTTGACCTTGCACAGGCCCACTGATTTCATCATACGCCCCAGCCCCAAAGTATTAAACAATAAGCTGATGATTAGCAAATACATGAACATTACCTCAAAAAATGAATTTCAGCTAAGTAGCAAAAATAGTTTACTGTGATGAGTACATTTCTCAGTTACTTAATACCCGATTTAAATGCCCATGGCTGGGAAATAAAAATCACGCCAATAATCATTCTGCAGGCTAAGAAATATTAAATGGTAAATGGCTAAGCGTTTTGTTGAATCAAATCTGTTCCTATCTACATTGTATCTGCAGGGCTCTAAGTAGCTCAGTTATTGGGATTTATCTTTTTCTTCTCTAGGCTGGATAAAAAATGAAGTCCAAAGGAATGTTCATTACCTTTGCGGCATGTGTTGACTGCGCTGATTCGTCATCTGCCAAACTATGTACACTGGCTTCTGTCTTCTGCATAGACCTCTGGAACCATTGATCAAATTAGCTTTCGTTTAATCTTACACTGCCCTTGTAACCAATGAAGCTTGTTATCCTACTGGAAAAACTGTTTATTTAAATTATCGCTATGACATAATGAAAACCACCCTTAACTCCAAATGAGGATAGCAAAAGAGCTGGTTTCAACATAGCCCGGGATGTTTTTTCACCTCATTAGTAAGATAAACATGGGAAAACTCCCACACTACCAGCGTACGGGGTAGTGCAACTGAATGATACAAAATAAAAACTATAATATTATAGTTTTCCCAACATTTCAACCAATATATGTCATAAAAGGTAAATAAAAGTAGAATTATAAATGTGTGCTATATTTTATATAAAAGGACTGGCAAAAACTTTACATGACAAAAAAGATCTGGAAAATGAATTTTTCTTCCTCACGTTAGAGGTCATCACCTTGTGTTCTATACTTCTCCGGGATCATCATTAGTACATGTTTTCTGTTCTCTTCACAAAGTTACAGTTGTAATTAATTGACATGCTGCTTTTAAAGCGGAAGTAAACCCAAAAACAAAAATATAATATTTTTCAGCTTACTTACTTAAATGTGGTGGCTGCATTTAATTTCCTTTACTTAGGCTTTTTTCCTTTATTTTCACCTGGTGATCCGGCCATTCTGTCTAAGGTGTCCGTTTATGAAACTGTTAATCCAGTGCCACCTGTCAGTGCCAACTAGTGCCAATCGGTGCCACCTGCCAGAACCATCCACTGCCGCCTGTCAGTGCCACATGCCAGTGCCACCTGCCAGTACCATCCAGTGCTGCATGTTAACAGCGGGTGATCCCGAGGATCTCCGTTGATCACAGTTCATTTTCGGTTCATGAAACAGTGATGATCGGGGGAGAACATGTTCTCTGTGGATCATCTCCGCACACTGAGAAGCTGTGATTGACTGACACAGAAACGGACAGTTTATGAAGCTGCGATCTGAGAACTTCACTGGAGATCTGTGTCAGAATTCACCGTCCCCGATTCACCAGCTCAGAGGTGGTGAATCTGGGTAGGAAGAGGGAATCCCCAGGGAAGGAGAAAGATTACTGACTTCCTCCTTCCTGGGTCAGACCCCCCAACACAGTAACTATGTCCCCCTGTCATGTTTATGTGTATATATATATATATATATATATATATATACACATATATATATATATATATATATATATATATATATATATAAAAATATATATATATATAAATAGGGATGCACCGAAATTTCAGCCGCCGAAAATTATCTGCATTTTTGGGCAAAATCAGTGTTTTCGGCCTAAACAAAAATAAGGGCCCGATACCGAAAAGGGGGCGGGGTCCGCCCCGGGTACCATGCATTGCGGGGGCATGTGTGCATCACATACCCCCGCAATGGATGTAGGAGATGAGAAGATTCAGAACGCACAGAGCATGCTGCTTGTACGAGCCGCTCCGTGCATGAAACTGTCACATAATTACATTGAATGCGGAGAGAGAGCTGTCAGATTTTCAAGTTGATGTCAGAGGTGGACGGGACCGAACAGCTATCAAATGCCAGCCAATGGGCCACCTCCAATCTCAGCGTGAAGATCTGAAAGCTCTCTCTGCATTCAGTGTAATTATGTGACAGTTTCATGCACAGAGCGGCTCGTACAAGCAGCGTGCTCTGTGCATTGTGAATCTTCTCATCTCTTCGGCCGGTGCCACCTGCCAGTACCATCCATTGCCACCTGCCAGTACCATCCCATGCCACCTGTCAGTGCCACATGCCAGTGCCACCTGCCAGTACCATCCAGTGCCGCCTGTCAGTGCCAACCAGTGCCAATCAGTGCCACATGCCAGTGCCACCTGCGAGTACCATCCAGTGCTGCCTGTGAGTGCCAATCAGTGCCACCTGCCAGTACCATCCAGTGCCACCTGTCAGTGCTAGCCAGTGCCAAATGCCATTGCCACCTGCCAGTACCATCCAGTGCTGCCTGTCAGTGCCAACCAGTGCCAAATGGCAGTGCCACCTGCCAGTACCATCCAGTGCTGCCTGTCAGTTCCAACCAGTGCCACCTGCCAGTACCATCCAGTGCCGCCTGTTAGTGCTAACCAGTGCCAATCAGTGCCACCTGCCAGTACCATCCAGTTCCGCCTGTCAGTGCCAACCAGTGCCAATCAGTGCCACATGCCAGTGCCACCTGCCAGTACCATCCAGTGCTGCCTGTCAGTGCCAACCAGTGCCAATCAGTGCCACATGCTAGTGCCACCTGCCAGTACCATCCAGTGCTGCCTGTCAGTGCTAATCAGTGCCACCTGCCAGTACCATCCAGTGCCGCCTGTCAGTGCCAACCAGTGCCAATCAGTGCCACATGCCAGTGCCACCTGCCAGTACCATTCAGTGCCACCTGTCAGTGCCAACCAGTGCCACCTGTCAACGCCACCTATCAGTGCCAATCAGTGTCACCAATCAGTGCCAATTAGTGCTTCCAATCAGTGTCAATCAGTACTGCCTGTCAGTGCCACCTATCACTGCCAATCAGTGCCGCCTGTCAATGCCCAGGCACAGGTAGGCTGCATATGACAATTGTATATAAAAATACAAATATTTTTTAAAAACTGTAATTTTCGGTTTCGGTTTCCATCTTTCGGCTTAGTGCATTTTCAGTTTCGGTTTTGGCACCAAAATTTCCATTCGGTGCACCACTAAAATAAATATATACATATTTATGTATGTATATATATATATATATATATGTATATATAATGCGTGTGTGTATATATACGAGATTCCAGTATCAGGGGGCGTTCTCCGCTGTTTGAAGTGTTTGCAGATCGTTTCACGTCACAAGAGGTGCAGAGATCTACACGGCTTCATAAAGAGGCACTCAGAGTAGAACAATCTCCCCTGTGAATGCCAGAGAACTCAGCAATGGATATTTTTCACTGCTTCATAAACGGACACCTGAATCTAAACATACACCATCAGTTTTATTTTGTTCAGCCAGTGGGCTTAAAGGGTAACTCCACTTTCGTGGGGAAGAAAACAGCAAATAAAGAAAAACTAATATAGCATATACAATTGTGACTCAAGTCATATTGTAATTGAATGTTATTAAAAATTACCTTTCCTTTTCAGTCTACAGCTGTGGTAATTTTCTGTAAAAAGCAATGCAATACCTGGAGGTGTTCTGTACACAGAATGTGTACAGAATGCCCCCCAGAAACATAATTTTCAGCTTGTGTGATTGGCTCATAGATTTTCCCAGAAGTCTACACTAAGATATAAGTCAGATATCAGGCATCCCCTGCAACAAGAATGTCATTTTTGGTGAGATATTCCCAATAGGAAATCACGTCTAAAGGGATGCAGGCCCAGCAGATTTTCTCATTAGAGCCCTGCATTTGCTACAGCTGGTTGATAATTAAGAAACCACTTTCATTAGACTCACTTACCACATGGATACAGACAAACACACAGGGATTTCTTCAGAATAACAAAAGGTAGGAAGGAATATGCAACAAAGTTTGTTAAAATCCTTGCAATGTACATAGATCACCCGGGGGGGTAATGTTTTTTTCTCAACAAAAGTGGAGTTACGCTTTAAACAAAAAATATTAACAGATTCCTCCATTCACACAAACGAGGTGGATGAAGGAACCCCCCCTCCAGGACAGTTGTCAGAATACAAAATTCAGCAGTTGCAGCTGTTAATGGAGAAAAGTTTTCCAACGTGTCCTGAGCACTGCCTTATACTGATCACTATTGGGCCAGTCTCCGCTAAACCAGCTGAATGGCCATGCTTAGGGGGTCTCTACTCTGCATAGAGGGGCAAAGGAGACACCCCTGGACAGCAGCATTGTCAGTTTGGGGAGAGGGTAGTGTTAGATGTTCTACCAGATTTACATGAGCTTGACTAAGAAATGAATGCCAAACTCCAGATAACAATTTTTAAGCACTTATGGAACAGTTTTTTTTTTCTTTTGGGATAATGGATGTACATAAATGAATAACAGCTGGCTATTGTAAGCACCCCTGCCAGTGTTAAATGGTTTGTCTCAACTGTCTAACTTCTACTTTTGCTATACAGCCTGGTCTGTTGAAAATAACAGGGTTCATTTGCAGGTGATGTTTGGATTGCTATTCAGGTGGCATTTTACAGGCTGTGAGGAGGCGTTATATTGCCTCCTCACTGCCTCTTTTAAACCCCTAAATTCTGCAACCCTGTACCATTGCACGTGGTTGCAAGGACCCCCATTCAGCTGAATGGGTCATGTTCGGTGGGTGGTACTGCCTGTTGAACATAACAGTGGGAATAATGTTTCTGGCAATGAGTGTAAACAAGGCCTTACTGGTAAGATCTCTAGGTTGTGAACCAAAAAGTGTAGCGCTAAAAAAACCCAGTATATATTACAGTGTAACACTATAGTGAATAACAACCGAAATAAAGTCCAAAATAAAGAAAAATGTGTTCAATCCGAGCCAACAATAAGTGATATCACAATGTGACATTATATATGACCCAAAAAAATCGCGATGTGAAAAACCAAGTGTTGGATCTCTAGAATGGTCATTCCGGAACAAATGTGAGTAACGGTCTTTGTAATAAGGGTGACAATACAAGTTGTCCGTCATGGTGGGTGGCTTGTACTGGGTAAGTCGACTTACCCCCAGGAACGTTGGTGCACGTTACCATGTCCCAACGTCTTAAATCCCCAAATTTTCTCCGTCACTCCTCCGTTATATTGCGGAGGAGTGTCGGACATTTTACGGTGGACTTATCGTTAGGTTTGTAGTGGACGTTTACTTGGGACAATAAA
>BLSH010389319.1:1312111-1342116 GCA_018402905.1 Glandirana rugosa
CCCCAACACATTACATTTCCCCTTGCTCCTCTTCATCCCCTTTACATTACACTGCCCCCTGCTCCTCTGCATCCCCTTTACATTACACAACCCCCTGGACCCCTTTACATTACACAGCCCCCTGCTCCTCTGCATCCCCTTTACATTACACAGCCCCTTGCTCCTCTGGACTCCTTTACATTACACAGCCCACTGCTCCTCTGGACTCCTTTGGTGAGATATCAGAGGTCTAAACAGACCCACATATCTTGTATTGTGAGACAGAGAAAGGGACTGAATATAGTCCCTTTTCTCTGCAGCACTTTACTTCAATGAATGAGGAATTTCTCATTCATTGATAAAATGACAGACTGATACATAGTAACACTCTGGGTTACTATTACCAGCTGTTAGTGGGACATATAGTAGCGATCTTAGTGATCGCTGCTTGCTCCCTCTGTACTACGGGGGGGCTTGGTAAACACATGTTTGCCAAGCCCCCCAAGCCCCAACTTCACCCCCACCTGCACCGCACCCCCCTCCCCCTGCCACGATCCCCAGCCTGTCAGCTCAATGCAGGCAGAAGCTGCAGGCTGCGGGAGGGGAAGGAGGGATGCCGCTTGGAGCGGCGATGGATGGGGGGTGTGGAGCTGGTATGGGGGTGATCTGAGTGGTGGGGGGGACACATCTGCATCCCCCCAAGCCCCATGCAGCACCCGAAGCCGGCGGGAGCGGCAGAGGAGGGATGCCGGCTAATGATGGTAGCTGCAGGCAGGGGGGATACAGGGATCGGGTTAAGGGGGGGTCGCCCGAGCCTGGTGACAGTTGGCGGGAGGAGAGGAGGCGGCAAAGAGGGGGAATCAGAGGACACCTGATTGGTTGTTAAGGAAGCGGCAGCCCCGTTCCTTAACAACCAATATTTGCCAGCATTTTTTCCTTTTCATTTCAGTTGTTAGCGGGGAATTCCCGCTGACAACTGATAGAACAGATACCGCTGGTATCAGTTTCCAGTATCGGGGCATTTTTCACGAGTACCGGTACTTTGAAAATGCCCAGTATCTGTACCAAGTATTTAGTATTTTAATGTGGCAAAAGATTTGACCAATCTCTTGTTTTTAACAAGTTCCCATCTGGCCTATAGTCAAACGATGGCCGGACGGGACTTTCGTTGTTCAGGGATAACGTCATATGACATCCTTCCGGACCGTGCTACACTCCACTGGACACAGCTGATGACTGATCACTGTACTTGCCTGCTGCCGTTACTGTGTGATTGCTGTGACCAACCACACCAGATCACATGACAATTATAAACAATGAATGGCTGCCCTTCATGCAATCCATTGTGTACAATTGTGTTGCTGGCTGTAATTGGTCACAGTGATCACATGATAAAGACAGCCCAATTGTACCATGTGATTAGCTGTGGCCAATCACAGCAAATCACAACAAAACACACTGAATGGATCAGTTTCAGCCAGTAAAAATGGTAAGCAACCATAGTGTGTACCATGATATCACTGTATTGCTCTGGTTACAGTGTGTTAAAAAAAAAATAATACAAAAAAATAAATATAGTACATAAGTACAGTGAGACACAATGCAATACCTAAATAAAGAGGCCACTGTCCTTTTGGAAAGAAAGCAGAGGAAGGCATTGTCTGGGTAAGTAGTGTGATCTTTTAGAAAAATAATAAATACAAAATACCTGTAAGTATTACACTTACACATTACTTAGCATTCATGCACTTAACTTGAAAAGCATATCGGACGCTAGGTCCACTTTAGGTTTGAAAATTATTTTTAAGATTTAAAATGGTAATATAATCCACTAAAAAAAAGACACCATCATAAGTTGCAGTGCCCTCTGCCCCCAGTTATAAATTGCAGGGCCTTCTACCACCAGGCTACCATTGTAGGGCTCTCTACCACGAATTATAAATTGCAGGGCCCTCTACCCCCAGGCATACATTGCAGGTCCCTCTACCACCAGGTACACATTGCAGGTCCCTCTACCACCAGGCATACATTGCAGGTCCCCAGGGGCATTGGGAGCCCGGGGCTGATGGGACTACAGCCCTGAGGGTGCCCCCGAAAAGCCCCAGGGCTTGGGGCAGTCTAATTCTATTATTAGCCCCGAGCTGCCATACAAAAAACAAACTGACGCGGTGGTGGCGCCTGTGATGGACGTCAGCACACTGGTCCAATTCAGCTAGTGAGGGACGTGTGGCGTCCATTACAGGGTACCGCCACTGCAACCAAAAGGCGGACTCAGGAGTGACCCTGTGGGGTGGGCGCCGGGCGGCTATGATGGGCCTCACACTTGGCCAATCCCGCGTTAGTGCGGGACGTAAGACGTCCATTAAAGGACTACTAGGTACTGTCTGCTACAACTGTAAGGCGGCATGGTGGTGGGGACTCCCAGACGTAAAGCGGCACACTAGGGACACATGTAAGGAGGCATGCTGGGGACACCCTGATGTAACGAGGCATGCTGGTGATGTCCTGATGTAAGGAGGCACGATGGAGACACCCTGATGTAATGAGGTACGCTGGGGACACCCTGATGTAATGAGGTATGCTGGGGACACCCTGATGTAATGCGGTACGCTGGGAACACCCTGATGTAATGAGGTACGCTGGGGACACCCTGATGTAAGGCGGCATGCTGGGGACACCCTGATGTAAGGCGGCACACTGGGGACACCCTGGTGTAAGGAGGCATGCTGGGGACACCCTGATGTAAGGAGGCATGCTGGGGACACCCTGATGTAAGGAGGCATGCTGGGGACACCCTGATGTAAGGAGGCAAGCTGGGGGACACCCTGATGTAAGGAGGCAAGCTGCTGGGGACAGTCTGATGGAAGGAGGCACTCCGCTGGGGACACCTGATGGCATCTGGTGGCAAGTGACACAGGGGGCTCCCACTGATTCTGCATTATGGTGAGTTGAATGATTTCATTTTATATTACAATGTAATAATAGAAATACTGCGCTTCAATCATCCTGACACCATACCAAGCATGGTGACGGGATGATTGAAGCGTTAACAGCGGGTGTTTGGCGTATCTTTATCTGCTGATTGTTAAACTTTTTCTTTTACTTTTAATTTTTTTATACACATATTTCTATTGTGGTGTAGGATCTGGGCCGGCTGTCCCCCCATCCCTCTTTCTTTCCTTCTCTCTCCCTCCCTCCCTATTTCATTCATTCTTTCTCCCTCCATCCCTCATTCATCTCAGACTCAAGCCACATCCCCTTTGAGCCACGCCCTTTAAGCCACACCCACTATTTGGTCTAAGCTACACCCACTTTCCCGCACATTTCTTCAGGCTGAAGCTCCTGGGCTCTTTCCCACCTAGCAACGCTCCTGCAGGTCCCTCTACCACCAGGCATACATTGCAAGTCCCTCTACCACTAGCCATACATTGCAGGTCCCTCTACCACTAGCCATACATTGCAGGTCCCTCTACCACTAGCCATACATTGCAGGGCCCTCTACCACTAGCCATACATTGCAGGGCCCTCTACCTCCAGCCATACATTGAAGGGCCCTCTACCTCCAGCCATACATTGCAGGGCCCTCTACCATTAGCCATACATTGCAGGTCCCTCTACCACTAGCCATACATTGCAGGGCCCTCTACCACCAGGCATACATTGCAGGGCCCACTACCATTAGCCATACATTGCAGTTCCCTCTACCATTAGCCATACATTGCAGGTCCCTCTACCACTAGCTATACATTGCAGGGCCCTCTACCACTAGCCATACATTGCAGGTCCCTCTACCACTAGCCATACATTGCAGGGCCCTCTACCACTAGCCATACATTGCAGGTCCCTCTACCACTAGCCATACATTGCAGGGCCCTCTACCACAAGCCGTACATTGCAGGACCCTCTACCACAAGCCATACATTGCAGGGCCCTCTACCACTAGCCATACATTGCAGGGCCCATCATCCCTTTAATCCAGGCCACATATTAATTACACAGGTTCTGTGGCTGATAAAATTGCAGGGCCCTCTACCACCAGTTATAAATTGCAGGGCCCTCTACCTCCAGTCATACATACTCTGTGTTGAAACGTGACTAAAATAAGACATCCATGCATGAATTATTTTCAGAGCAGGTCAGGAAATATAGTATCACACTGTTATCAATCAAAGGGAGAAGAAAAAAAATGTCTGTTTGTATTTTAACAAAATATCAGCTTCGACCCATGGTAAAATATCATGTGAGACATTTCTGAGATGTAACAGTGATTTATTATCTTACCGCAGTGTGATCAATATTATCAGCTCATGATCTTTGTTTTATGATCGCCTTGGAGATAAATTTCATGTTGTATTAAAACGTAACTTTTTTTAAAGACACAAAAAGGGAAGACTATCATCCATGCAGTTCCAATGCACGTGCCATTTTGATCTGAACATTCCAGCGTTACAATTCATCTTTCATTGTGCCCTGGCGTAATAGTGATTATAACATAGTGCTGTTGTCTTTCAGTGCTGGAGTTCAAATCCTGGTATTTACTTATCTGCATGGCATTTGTATTTTGAAAGACAAGTTAGTAAGCTATTCTCCTTTTGACTAAACAGGCCCTGGAATATGTGTGCGTGTATCTACTGTATGTTAGGGACATCTACACTCTACTGTTGTAGTGACTGATTTGAAATATGTTAGCTCAATTTAAAGCATATCTAGACAAATAAAAATCAATATATTCTAGTTTACCTATACTTAAGCTGGCAATGACTGCATTAGTTTTCATTTTTTTTTTCAGGCCACTTTGGATGTAAGAGCAATGGAGACACCTTTGGGCAGCAGCACTGAGATTTAGACACCTGAGTCCTGACTAACAAATTAAAGCAGAATTTAAAGCAAGAATATTTACCTAATTCCAACTGTCTGACAACTGCAAAATTCCTCACCTGCACTGGAATCTTCTCCCTGGCTTTTTTCAGATGCCAGTCTTTGGTCTGTGTATACGCTGGAGTGTAGTCATCCTGTGCACTTGTGCAGCTCATTGTTCATTCTACAGGGGATTTCATTCTACGGGGGATTGTGAACAGGCAGGTAAGTGTTTTGTTATTGCAGTAGAGCAATTTTGTCCACAATTTTGTATTTTTCCACTTTAGTTCCATTATAAACTGAACTCCAGCTAACTTTTTTAGGCAGTTAGAGCAACAGCTTTTTTTCCTTTTCGGATAAAGGTTTTACATAAATAAATAAAAACTGACTGGTGTGATCACCAGGTGAAAATAAAGGAAAACGGCTGAAATATAAACCACATCCAACACAGAGCATCCTCCTATCCTGTACAGCCATGGAAGCTGCCATCTTAGCATCTGTTTGATCTGAAGTTGGCAGCAGCGTCTGCACAGGGTGAGTGAGCTGGTGACTGGGGGGGGGGGGGGGGACAGGAGTGTGGTGCACGTTTCAGGCTGAAGCATTGGGGGGGTCCGTCTAACGCCTCCCCTCCCCCGGTGGAGAGCACCAGCCACCACTGGTGTACATACGCTGTAAATTGAAGAAAATGCATTTGATTGATACACACATTTAGGTGCTGAGACAAATGTAGATGAGACATGTATCTTTGACATTATGACAGCATTTCATGAATAAAGAGGTGCGTGTTGCATGCTCCACCTTTTCTCCTATTTGATGCTGATAACATTGGTCTACAAATTTTGGGAAATTATCAACCTCCGAGAAACGTACTAATTCTTACATATTTAGATTAATTAGAAAACAGGAGATAAAGGTGCTGGTTGGCTAAAGTTATTTCACAATAAAGATTTATACACAGGCGAGTATATTTGCCTACAAGAGAGGGAGGTGTCTGATGATCATGATGCCTCATAACTTCTTGACAAGTACGGTAGAACAATGAAACTGGTACCACATGAAAGTGTATTCATTTATCTTCAGTCTGAGACTAAAGATTATTACCTAACTGTAATTTTTCTTTTTTTGCAAGATATGTTTGTCTTAGTCAGATCTACACATAATACAGTTACATCTGATGGCTTGTGAAAGTGTCATCGCCTAACATTTCCAAGGAACAGTTGCGTGATATTTTCCTCGGAAGCCAAGATTCCTCAAAACTGTGTGAGCGAGGCAAATGACATCTGCTACATTTGTGGCGAGGTTACATTTGCATCTCAAAAGTGCAGTATGACGGCGGTGGTAAAGGCACACCACCTATATTTTGGGTGCAAAATAGGGGATCAGGACCAGAGTTGGCCCCCTCATTATTGTTGCATTACATGTGCAACTTATCTGCGTCATTGACTAAACAAGAAGAAAAAGCCCATGCCTTTCACAGTCACAATGGTAAGGAGTGAGCATGAAAATGTTACAAGAAAAAACAATAAATGAATGGAAAGCTACGGAAAGCTATGTTATTGGTATCAATAAAAAGAAACATTAATAATGATTGATGTGGCACCTTTCTCATTGCTATATGACATTTTGCAGAAAAGTTATGGAGCATAATTGCACATCTATCTTGAATGATTTTGATGTAATTTTGTCCTGAAGCTGTGTCTTGGAAACTGGAGCCAATTAATACTCAGGACTTAACTTTCCTTTATTAACCACTTCAATGCAGGACGTTTATACCCCCTTCCTGCCCAGACCAATTTTCAGCTTTCAGTGCTCTCATACTTTGAATCTCAATTACTCTATCCTGCTACACTGTACCCAAACAAAATTTGTATCATTTTTTTCTCACAAATAGAGCTTTCTTTTGGTGGTATTTAATCGCCGCTGGGTTTTTTATTTTTTTGCAATATAAGCAAAAAAAGAGCAAAAATTTTGAAAAAAACACTTTTTTTATTTTCTATATAACAATTTTGCAAAAAAGTAATTTTTCTTCATAAATTTGGGCCAAAATTTATACTGCTACCTATCTTTGGTAAAAATAACCCAAATTAGTGTATATTATTTAGTCTCTGTGAAAGTTATAGAGTCTACATGCTAGGGTGCAAATCATTGAAAATTGATCACACCTGATGTGCTGACGACATTCTCATTTTGTGAGACAATCTCATTTTGTGAGACAATAACAAGCCAGTAAAGTACAAATACCCCCCAAATGACCCCTTTTTGGAAAGTGGACAAGGTATTTAGTAAGAGGCATGGTGAATTTTTTGAAGTTGTCATTTTTTCCCACAATTCTTTGCAAAATGAAGAATTTTTTTTTTTACACAAAATTGTCATAACAACAAGTTATTTCTCACACACCGCATGTGCATACTTGCAATGACACCCCAAAATACATTCTGCTACTCCTCCTGAGTATGGGGATACCACATGTGTGAGACTTTTACACAGCCTGGCCACATACCGAGGCTTAACATTGAAGTAGCACCTTTTGGCGATCTATGAGCATAAATTACACATCTCATTTCTCAACCACCTATTACACTTTTGAAGGCCCCGGAGCACCAGGACAATGGAATTGCCCACAAAATGACCCCATTTTGGAAAGCTAACACCCCAACGTACAATCTATGAGCCATAGTGAGTCTTTTGAATGGTTCATGTTTTTCCAGAAGTTTTTGGAAAATGTGGAAAAAAAATGAAAAGCTTTTTTTTTTTACACAAAGTTGTCCATTTATAAGATATTTCCAACACATAGCATGTACATAGCAAAAATGACACCCCAAAATACATTCTGCTACACCTCCTGAGTATGGCGATACCACATGTGTGAGACTTTTACACAGCCTGGCCTCATACCAAGGCTTAACATTGAAGTAGCACCTTTAGGCGTTCTACGAGCATAAATTACATATCTCATTTCTCAACCACCTATTACACTTTTGAAGGTCCTGGAGCACTAGGACAATGGAATTGCCCACAAAATGACCCCATTTTGGAAAGCTAACACCCCAACGTACAATCTATGAGCCATAGTGAGTCTTTTGAATGGTTCATGTTTTTCCAGAAGTTTTTGGAAAATGTGGAAAAAAAATGAAAAGCTTTTTTTTTTTACACAAAGTTGTCCATTTATATGATATTTCCAACACATAGCATGTACATAACAAAAATGACACCCAAAAATACATTCTGCTACTCCTCCTGAGTATGGCGATACCACATGGGTGAGACTTTTACACAGTCTGGCCACATACCGAGGCTTAACATTGAAGTAGCACCTTTAAGTGTTCTACGAGCATAAATTACATATCTCATTTCTCAACCACCTATCACACTTTTGAAGGTCCTGGAGCACTAGGACAATGGAATTGCCCACAAAATGAGCCCATTTTCCAAAGCTAACACCCCAATCTATGAGGCATAATCTATGAGGCATAATGAGTCTTTTGAACATGTCATTTTTTTTCAGAAGTTTTTGAAAACGCATTTTTTTTACACAAAGTTGTCCATTTATATGATATTTCCAACACATAGCATGTACATAGCAAAAATGACACCCCAAAATACATTCTGCTACTCCTCCTGAGTATGGCGATACCACATGTGTGAGACTTTTACACAGCCTGGCCACATACAGAGGCCCAACAGCCATCTCCAGGTGTTCTAGGGACATAAATCACACACATACATTCCTGCCAACCTATCACATTGTTGAAGGCCCTTCATATTTCTAACACATAGCATGTACAGTACATACAAATTACAAACCAAAATACATTCTGCTGAGCAAAGGGTAAGAAAAGATTACCTGCGGTTTTAGTAGTGCAGTCAGTCCAGGCAGCAGGCAGGAACGTGGACAAGCACATCAAAACAGGCAGTCTCAGGAATACTGTCCATAGTAGCAAGTAGAGATATTGGCAGCACAGTCAAAGCATTGGTCCAGGTAGCAGGCAGGGATGTGGTCAGCAGCAGCAAAATGTTCGTCCATGCAGCAGACAGGAATACTGTCCATAGCACAGGCAGAAGGCGGAGATACAGCAGGCAGAGTTCAGCCAAAAGTATTGGGTCCAGGCAGCAGGCACATGGTCCATAAAAAGTCCTGGGTCAGTGCAGGCAGGGATATTGTCAGTACAGCCAAAGTATCTGTCCAGGCAGCAGGCGGGACCATCAAGCTTAGGGCCTCGGTCAGGAAAGAATGGGGGCAAGGGTAGAGGCTTCTCCCACCCAAATCACTTTGAAGCCTCCGGACACCAGACCCTGTCCTGCGAATTACAAAACGAAGAGAAAACCAATAACTGTTTTTCTCAAATCAGAACATCATTCTGGAGCCCCTCACATATGTGAGACCCCTGTGTAGCAGGGTGAAAGATCAGTCCAAGGGGCAGGCAAAAACATGGACTGATGGCCGAGGTCACTGCAGGTAAAAGGCAGAAATAGACGGTAGGCAGAGGCATAGTCGATACAGTCCAGGATCAGTTCACGTGAAAGGCAGAAATATGGCGGATAAATAATGCAGACGGCAGGCAGAGGCATAGTCCGTAAACAGGCCAGGGTCAGTTCACATGGAAGGCAGTGGTATGGTTGGTCCAGGGAAATAATCAGCCCAGGAATTGAAAATTGGGAAATGGCAGTCTATTTGAAATATTATTGAAATACTAATAATTTGCAAGTGTATGAAAGTGTTTGAAGCATTGTCCAATGCAAAGGCCAGGATTGGAGGGACATTGGGGACAATAGAAACTGGTGTCTTTCCTAACTTTTTGGCGTCTTCTTCCAGTTGTTGATGGGGGAATATGTTCAGGAAAATGGCGCTCATGCAGTCTGCTGAGACAATCGGTGCAAATGATTTCTGGGGGGGATCCTTGTGGATATATCAGGGCAGTAATGATGTCTTGAATGAAATTTAGGAAGGGGTTCTGTTGATTTCTGGTAGGTGACGTAAGCATTGTACATGGCCATGTGAAAAATGTAAACCGCAACTTTTTTGTACCAGAAGAGGGATTTTCTAGTTGGTAGATAGGGCTGCAACATCTGGTCATTTAAATCCACCCCCCCCCCCCCATGAATTTGTAATACTCGTGGATACAATGTGGTTTTTCAACGGGACCCTGTCTTCTTAGAAGTTCCGTTGAGGTGGCATCGTGGATTGTGGACATGATGTACACGTCTTTCTTATCCCTCTACTTCACAGCCAATACTTCCTCGTTCCTGAGGCTTGCTGATTCCCCCCTTTGCAAATTTGTGGTGATTAGACTCTGTGGGAAGCCCTTTCTCTTTTTTCTTGCAGTACCGCAGGCCAAAGTATCCTCCCGATATAGGTGACAGAAAAGGGGCAAACTCGTGTAATAGTTGTCCATGTAAATATGATATCCTTTCTTGAAGAGTGGGTAAGCCAATTCCCAGACAATATTCCCGCTTATTCCCAGGTACGATGGACAATCAGGGGGCTGGAGATGGGAGTCTTTGCCTTCGTATATACGAAAGGCGTGCACATATCCCGTGGAACTTTCACAAAGCTTGTTGAGCTTTACTCCATACCTGGCCCTCTTATTGGGGATGTACTGCTTCATACCCAGACGGCCTGTGAAATGGATCAGGGATTCGTCCACGGAAATATTTTGTTCAGGGATATAGAGTTCAGCAAAACTTTTAGAAAAGAAATCAATTAGGGGGCGAATTTTAAACAATCTATCAAAGTCGGGATGATTTGGGGGGGGGGCACTGCGAGTTATTGCTGAAATGCAGGAACTGCATTATCACGTCATAACGGGACCTGGTCATGACAGATGAAAAAATTGGTATATGGTGGACGTGGTGGGTCAACCAATATGCGTGCAGTTCGTTTTTCTTTGTAATCCCCATGTTGAAGGTAAGGCCAAAAAATATTTTAAGCTCCTGCATGGTTAGGAGTCTCCATTCAAAAGGACGGGCATAGAAAGAGTTGGGGTTGTTCTGAATGTGGTGTTGTGCATAAAGGTTTGTCTGGTCCATGATGCTTTGCAATAGCACATTAGGAAAAAATAGGTTAAAAAAATAAATTTCGTAAAAACCTTCCGTGTTGGCCTGCACGCCTGGCTGTGCTGTAAAAGGGGGGATTGTGGGTGACCCTGTGCTAGAAGGCAGCCACTGTGGGTTTGCCAAGGAATCTGGAAGCTGGGTTTGGGCCCTAATTCTTTGATGTGGAATTCCAGTGCTTGTACTGGGCCTCTCTTCTTCTGGTCTAGCACCGTTGGCATTTGCCGATTGGCCATTAGGATCTCTGGTGCTGCTGGTAGCTGCCTTGTCTTCAAACCGTCTTCTTTTCCAACGGACTACTTCCTCCTCAAATTCAGACGATGACACACTTTCTTCGATGGGCTGGTATTCCAAATCAGAACCGTAATCGGAACTGTCACTGGTCGATGAGAGCTCCCCGCTGCTCTCATCGGTCAGGAGTAGCATTTTGTATGCTTCTTCTGCAGTGTATAACCTTTTGGACATGGTGGCTGTATGACAGGTTACACTGGACTGCTCATCAAGTACTCTGATGGACTGACAGGTATTCCGATGGACTGGCAGGTGCTCTGATGTGATGATAGGGTACTCTGATGGACTGGCAGGTACTCTGATGGACTGGCAGGTAGTCTGATAGACTGGCGGGTACTCAGATGGACTGGCGGGTACTCTGATGGACTGGCGGGTACTCTGATGTGATGATAGGGTACTCTGATGGACTGGCAGGTACTCTGATGGACTGGCAGGTAGTCTGATAGACTGGCGGGTACTCCGATGGACTGGCGGGTATTCCGATGGACTGGTGGGTACTCTGATGGACTGGCGGGTACTCTGATGGACTGGCGGGTACTCTGATGGTCTGGCAGGTACTCTTATGGACTGGCAGGTACTCTGATGGACTGACAGGTACTCTGATGGACTGGCGGGTACTCTGATGGACTGGCAGGTACTTTGATGGACTGGCAGGTACTCTGATGGACTGACAGGTACTCTGATTGACTGACAGGTACTCTGATTGACTGACAGGTGCTCTGATGTGATGATAGGGTACTCAGATGGACTGGCAGGTACTCTGATGGACTGACAGGTGCTCTGATGGACTGGCAGGTACTCTGATAGACTGACGGTTACTCTGATGGACTGACAGATACTCTGATGGACTGACAGATACTCTGATGGTATGGCAGGTACTCTGATGGTATGACAAGTACTCTGATGGACTGACAGGCACTCTGATGGACTGACAGGTACTCTGATGGACTGACAGGTACTCTGATGGACTGACAGGTACTCTGATGGAATGGCAGGTGCTCTGATTTGATGATAGGGTACTCAGATGGACTGGCAGGTTCTCTGATGGACTGGCAGGTACTCTGATGGACTGACAGATACTCTGATGGACTGGTGGTTACTCTGATGGACTGGCAGGTACTCTGATGGTATGTCAAGTACTCTGATGAACTGGCAGGTACTCTGATGGACTTGCAGGTACTCTGATGGACTGGCGGTTACTCTGATGGATTGGCAGGTACTCTGATGGACTGACAGGTACTCTGATGGACTGACGGGTACTCTGATGGAATGGCAGGTACTCTGATGGACTGATGGGTACTCTGATAGGATGACAGGTACTCTGATGGACTGGCAGGTACTCTGATGGACTGACAGGTACTCTGATGGACTGGCAGGTACTCTGATGGACTGACAGGTACTCTGATGGAATGGCAGGTGCTCTGATTTGATGATAGGGTACTCAGATGGACTGGCAGGTTCTCTGATGGACTGGCAGGTACTCTGATGGACTGACAGATACTCTGATGGACTGGTGGTTACTCTGATGGACTGGCAGATACTCTGATGGTATGTCAAGTACTCTGATGAACTGGCAGGTACTCTGATGGACTTGCAGGTACTCTGATGGACTGGCGGTTACTCTGATGGACTGGCAGGTACTCTGATGGACTGATGGGTACTCTGATGGAATGGCAGGTACTCTGATGGACTGATGGGTACTCTGATAGGATGGCAGGTACTCTGATGGACTGACAGGTACTCCTATGGTATGGTATGGCATGTACTCTGATGGTATGGCGGGTACTCTGATGGTATGGCGGGTACTCTGATGGTATGGCGGGTACTCAGATGGACTGATAGGTACTCTGATGTGATGATAGTGTACTCTGGTGGTATGGTGGGTACTCTGATGGCATGACGGGTACTCTGATGTGCTGATAGGGTACTCTGATGTGATGGTAGGGTACTCTGATGTTATGATAGGGTACTCTGATGGTCTGACAGGTACTCTGATTGACTGACGGGTACTCTGATGGACTGACAGGTACTCTTTAGGGGGAGTGGGGCACAATCTGGGCACAATCTGGGCACAGTAATATTGCTCAAAGTATAGTAACTCACAGTTCTCCTCTTCTCCATACACTGGATCGGTGTGTGAGGAGAAGAGCCAGGTAACAGCGCGTTACCTGTGAACTGATTACATTTATGACTGGCTGTGATTGGATACAGCCGGTCATGTGATAAAGAGCCATTTCATTGGCTCATTTACCCTGAGCGGGGACGAGCTGTGTCCAAGGGACAAGCTCGTTCCCGATCGCCACGCTGCGCGTCCCCAGGGTGTGGCCATGTATGGCAACAAAGTGGCCGGCTGTGATTGGACACAGCCGGTCACATGGTAAAGAGCCAAATCTATTGGCTCTTTACCACGATCGGGGGGGGGACACGACCCCCAGACACACGATCGATCCGAGATCGCCGCAGTAGCGGCGAGAAGTGGCCGATGTCATATGACGTCGGCCCGGATCGACGAGCGGTTCCTGCCGACATCATTTTAATATGACTCGGTAGGGAACTGGTTAATGACCCAATTCTGGTAAAATTTAGCTTTCAGTTCTGAGGTTTTCTCCTTGTAGACTAGTGTAATCTCCACCACCAGTTCTCTCCTGCACTGCACATTACACAGTACCAAGCATTTGGGAGCAGAGTAAGAAATAACTGGAAATGCTAACAGTAATTAATAATATTTAGCTAAAATAAACAATGATAATTAGGATCAGTCTATATGAGAGTATTTGTCAGCAGATCAAACTACTCTACAGAAATGTAGGCAAGCAAAGAAAAAGTGAAGGAGTACCCCAACATGCTTTGTCATCTGTTTATAAGATAAGGAGACCCTTTTTAATGTTGTCGGAATGCTTTGCATAGATTATTTAAGTTACCAGATAATCTCACTGAGTCCATAACATGCCCAATACACATGGTACTGAGCCAAAATAGAAATAACACATAAATATGGCTTGACAGCATAAGACATTTCTCTCTGTATTTGTCTAAAACAGCCTTTTTCAACCAGGGTACCTTGAGGTTTCTTAAGGGGTGCCTTGGCAAAATGCCTAAAATTTGATCAAAAAATTATATTCAAGCAAGCACTGGCATCAGTGGTGGCTGGTGTTTTTTTTTGAGGGGGGAAACCCCTCCCCCGAATGGCACCTCTCTCCCTCGAGCGGTAACTCTCTCCTCCGAGCGGCGCCTCTTTGTTCTACCGCTGCACTTACCCCATCTAGGCGGGTAGTGTGCAGCGGCTCCTTGTCCTCCACAGCGGCTTCCATTATGTCTCCTAGGCGTCCAATAGGATTGCCTGTGCTTTCAGCCAATCAGGTGATGGGTGCCAAATCCATTACCCGATTGGCCAGGAGGAGGTCCTGAATGGGCTGTGATCGTTCTGTCTGCGCTCACAGCCCACTCTATTGTGAAGCCTATTAGAGCCTCGGGCTCTAATAGTATTCTTCACAAAAACACTCCCGCCCACCGCCGCAATTGTAATTCATGCATCCCGGCGTTCTGAAAAGGGGCCGGGTGCATGGATGGGAGAGGCGGCGGAAGGGATAGAGGAGATGGCGCTCCTGCGCCCATAATGGACGGGCCGCCCCTGACTGGCCTCCTTACAACCAATGACGGCATCAGTTAATAAGAAGCATGTCTGTTGCCTCCATAGCATCCTTGTTTAACCCTCCTGTGCCCCTCTCCCTCAGCACTGGGGTGACATTAACTAAGCTGACTGATGGAGAGAAATTGAGGGAGAAGAGAAACATTGGAATACTAGTCATTACCAGTGTGCAAAAGTGCATTTGCTTTGGAAGAATAAATAACCTCTAACGCTGGGTGTCCTACATGTGGATGTTGCAGCATTATGTAAAACTATATGGGGTGCCTCGAGACTGTCAATAATTGTAAAGGGTGCCTTGAGATTGTCTATAATTTTAAAGGGTGACTGTGTAAGGTTAAGCAGTAGTGGAAAAGTGCATCTGTGTACATGAATGTCATCTTAATGATAAAATAATTCAATGTTTTTCAGTAACGCAGATTTGATTGTTGTTTAGATGGAGGACATCTGCCCTCTGCTGGATTTAGATGGGAATGTTTTCATTCTGATGTATAGCTGCATTTTTGCAGAAGTTTTAAATTCAGTGTTTTTAAAAATTAGACCTGCATTATTCAGTTGTTTTAATATGTTTTATTTATTAAGAATTTCCAAGTAGTATGGGCCGTTTAGGCTTAATGTATACCCATGCAGGCATTCCATGGTTAAAACTGTACTCCAAACAGCAGAAATACATATATGTTTTACCTGTCAAAGTATTTGTATTTCTGCCCATCCAGTCCTGAGATTTGCACAGCCAGGCTATATTGAAATATCTCTACTGCAGTTAAAGTGGTTGTCAACTCATGACAACCACTTTAACCTACAGATAAGCCTATAATAAGGCTTATCTGTAGGTGTCCTGCATATCTCCCAAACCTGCACAGTTCAGGAGATATACAGTGTACTAAATGTGCCAACGTCATTTCGTCACATGTGCAGTGAAGAAATGTCCTCTGTGCTGTTTCTTTACTGTGATCGTGCCGTGACTGGCGGTTCCCAAGCGCAGTCACAGAGCCGGAGTCGCTGCCCCGGAAGGAAGAGGGGCTGGAGATGGACGCTGCCTGCACAGGGGACAGCGCTGGACGTCGCAGGCTTTGTTTGCAGGTAAGTGGCCCATTATGCATCTACTTTGCAGGGAAATGTAGAGGAAGTAAACCCAATCTGGGTTTACTTCCTCTTTAAGCAATAAAGCTAGGTAATCTTTCTGCTCCCAGCCTGTGATTGGACATTTGAGGAGCAGAAGCAGTTCATCTCCTGTGGCATGTTCTGTGTCATCACATGAGCACACAGCTGATTGGTCCCTGGTGCTGCCCCTGCCTTGCAATCAGAGTGCTGCTGTGCAGGGGATTAAACAGCAGGCATATACTAAATCATTTTCAGCTAATTACACTAGCAGAATTTAACTATACATTTCAGAGTTATTTAAAAAAACATACCAACTTGCCTTATATCTGCCTGAGTTTACCTTTAATAAATAATAAAAATACATATGGTAATAGTTTTAATTGACAAGAAAGTGAAAAGTGTATTGTCACAAAATTCTCTCTCTTCATTGAAAGCAAAAACTCTCAATTTTACTGCTTAGGAAAAAATAAGAAATTCTCAATTTTACTGATTGAACTGTTTATGCAAAAAAAAGTTCTACTCTTCTTTTTTCTTTCTTTTTTTTTTGTTTTGGGTGGGGGGGGGGGGGTGTAATTGTATTTTAGTTTATTTTATCCAGTGTTGTGTGCTTTTTCTATCTAATTTTTATACTTTTTAATTATTTGTGTCTTAATATTTTATTTAAACATTTTTTTTGCTGGCTGACTTTTCTTTCTCAGAAACATGTAACTGAGGCTAATGATGGATGATTTTTGCCACAATAAAAAGATGCAGGATAGTTGAAAGCAGCTTGGGAGTTATTTAAAGAACCCTTAAAAAAACACCAAAAAACATTTTAAAGCCAAACTCTGGGCAAACTTTGTCCAGCCTATGCTCCCGCACATTCACAACCCTTATTATAAAAAAGAACCCCTTCCAAAGCAGTTTTTCTGTCACCTAAGTCCACCGTCATGTGTCCCTTGCTGGAGCTTCATCTGTATCCATGCCATTGCTTTCTCCTGGGGTCTGAAAGAACTCCACTGCTGAACAGCCAACAGGGGGTGCTATTATCTAGAGGGGGTATTTACTGTGCCAGTGGCCGATAGGGACCTTTGATGTTGCCTTCATTATTGACTCCAATGCATTTAATTGGTGGGACATTTAGGATCTATTCACACCTATATGAATTTTCACATGAAGCATTTTCAATGTAAATCAATAGAATTGCATCAAATTATGTTACTGTGCATTGTTGTGCATTTGTGCATTTTTATGTTGCGACATGTCATGACGTGTTGATGTGCATCATGACGTGTTAGATAGCAGAATTTTATCACCACATTATACACTCAGAAAAGAGCACTTTATATTAGTTACTGATAAACAAGATGGGTTTGGCTGGCAAACCAAATTGAGTGCAACACATTCCTCTTTGCATGACGCCCTATGCACTGACATGAGTTTTGAAGTATTTCCACTGATTTCAATGGAGAGCATGGGAAGTGTATGGAGAAAAATGCATAGGTAAGAAGAGGCCCTAAATCTGTCAATTTTGCCAATCCCTAATGATGATGAATTGCAGAGAACGTCTGTTAGAGGTCATAGACAAGAGATGTGTATATGGTCAAATGTTTGTTGCTTTCAAATACATAAAGATGCTTACTTGATTTACCCAGATGTGTGTTATTACTTTGGAGGGGGATTTCCAGAAATAACGGAACAAGTCTTTTTTTTGTAAAATTGATCAGCCAGGGCTTTCTACATATATTCATAATTTTAATTATTGTTGTTTAACCGGTTCCGGACCGTCTCGTGTACATTTAATGCTGCAGAGTGGTCGCATATCGCTAATATCCGACGGGGCACTCTCATGCCCGCCGCACTCTCCAGCAGTATGGCCGCGGGTCGGGTGGACTCGATGTCCGCCGGCGAGCTGGGATCGCCTGGCACAGAAGAAAAGCAGGGAACCGCCGATGTAAACACGGCGGTTCTCCGCTCTGTCAGGTGGCATGTAAGAGATCTACTGATCCCTGTCACTGGGATCAGTTAGATCTCTTATGCCCCTGGCAGCCCAGCCCCCTCACAGTTAGAACACGCCTAGGTAACACAGTTAACCCCTAGATTTCCCCCTGCAGGTTAACCCCTTCACTGCCAATGACATTTACATAGTAATCAGTGGATATTTAAATTTCTGATCGCTGTATAAATGTCATTGGTCCCAAAAAAGTGGCAAAAATGTCTAACATGTCTGCTGCAATATCGCAGTTCCGATAAAAATCGCAGATCTCCGCCATTACTAGTAAAAACGCTATAAATCAATTCTCACGATTTGTAAACGCAGCAACCTTTGCGCAAACGAATCAATAAACGCTGAACGGGATTGTTTTTACCACATGTATCAGGAAGAATATATATCGGTCAAAACTGATGAATACGTTTGTTTTTTTTATATTTATTTTTGGATATCGATTTTAGCAAAAAGTAAAAAATATAGCTTTTTTCAAAATTATCGCTCTGTTTTTTTTTTTTGTCAAATACCACCAAAAGAAAGCTCTATTTGTGGGAAAAAAAGGACGTCAATGTTGTTTGGGTACAACGTCACACGACCTTGCAATTGTCAGTTAAAGCGACGCAGCGCCGAATCGCAAAAAGTGCTCCGGTCCTACAGTGGGAAATCCTTCTGGTCCTTAAATGGTTAATCCAGATTAAACTGCAGTGATGGGCAAATATAATTTTATTTCTCTGGTTACCTTGGTTTAAACACCAGGGTCCTAGTAATGTTGGGAATTATTTATCCATAAAGAGGTTTTTTTTTTGGAAGAGATGCAGTTTGCTAGATCCGTGGAGTCCATTTATTAACGGAAGTAATTCTTGATCTCATGGTGGATGTTGAAAGCGCAAGTCAATGTATTTACCGTTACACACTAAAGTCATACTAGATGATAATGGAAATGTTCTGATTATTTATTATCTTTTTTCCTTAAGCTGTTAAAGACCATGATAACTTTATTTATTACCATTATGTCAAATCAATAAGCACTTAATATTGCACCAGAAGCACATAATTTAATCACTTGAGAAATTAAAAATGATCTTGATGTGCATGATCTCACCTGCTGTTGAAAGCCTAAACTCCATCAAAAGATAGGATGGCAATCTGTCAAAAAAGCAGTAAAATTAGATTATAAAACAAAACTCAACAAATAGTAAAACATTTATTTTAAATGGGAGAACTTAGGTCAATAGTTATAATAAATGTTATAGTACATGGCATCATTAATTACTGACAGCAATATGAAAGCATTTCCACTGAAAAATATTGCTAAAGAAACAGTAAAAATGAGCAATGTTATGTAATGCAGTATGTCATTTATTAAGGCTGTATATCAGAATGAACATATAAACAGACACATTCACATACATACACATACCATTAACTTGGGTAGTGCTTTTGCATGTTTTATTTCTTTCCTTCCTTCCTTTCTTCTTTCCTTTCTTTCTAAATTACAAATAGCATGTTTTTTATAGCAAGGCAAATGGTACATAGTGCATCTGATTATTTCAGATATAAATTTCTATCCAGCAGATGAAAATCTAGGTTCCTTTCCATAGGTTTCCCATTCTATTCTTAAAGTGTTTCTAAAAGCTCAAAGTTTTTTACCTCGTGCATTCTATGCACGAAGGTAAAAAACCTTCTGTGTGCAGCTGCCTCCCCCCCCCAATACTTACCTGAGCCCCAACAATATCGGCTCTCTGGGGACTCTCCCTCATTTGCTGAGACAGCAGTGGGAGTTATTGGCTCCCACTCTTGTCAATGAGCTAATGAGAAGAGAGGGGGAGTGGGGCTGAGCTGCAGCTCCGTGACTGAATGGACATACAGAGCAGCGGCTTAGGAGCAAGCCTGTTCAGGTGCCCCCATAGCAAGCTGTTTGCTGTGGAGGCACTTGGCAGGAGGGTAGAGCCAGGAGCGCCGGCGGAGGACTCGAGAAGACGAAGATCTGGGCTGCTCTGTTCAAAACCACTGCACAGAGCAGATAAGTATAACATGTTTGTTATTTTTAAAATATAAAAATCTTGACTTTAATATCACTTTAACTTTAACTGTTGATTGTCCTAGTTTAAAGTGGTATTAATTTAAAAAATAAAATGTATTATATTGTAGATGAACTATTCTTAGATGTAGGTGGCAATGTGGCAATGCAGTTTTACTTTTTTAGGCTTTTTTTCCCTTTATGTTCACCTGTTGATAATACATGTAAGCTGGTGTTTGGCTTTAACTTGTTGCTCAGGTCCATCTAAATCTGCACTACTCTCTCCCAAGATTGACAATGCTGCTGTTCAAGGGTTTCTCCATTGCACCTTCATCCAAATTGGAGATACTCTTAAGCCTCGTACACACGGTTCGACGGTCGTATGCAAACGGTCGTACGACCGCTCGTTGTATGATCATCCGATAGTTAGTACACGCAATTAGAACAGCCTACGTACGACGGTCGTACCATAGAAGTTGTATGAGCAAACTAGAAAACTTTGGTAGTACCAACAAGCGGTCATACGACCATTGTATTGTGTGTACAGAGAAGTTGGTCCATCAAGTTGTATGTGTAAAACACGCATGCTCAGAAGTCAGGAACGGCCAGAATTGTCCGTTTGTTCCTAATTCACAAATTACATGCACCTGAATTTCCTCTTTATACGTTTATTACACGTCACTACATTCAGCTTGGTCATACGATCGTGTAGTGCATGTCAGTACGCAAGTTACCTGATCCAACATATGATCTGGTCCATTCAGTCGTACGACCGTCGAACCATGTGTACGAGGCTTTAAAGCGGAGTTCCACCCAGTTAACAATCGGCCACTCACCTGTCCCTCATTCCAGCGATGTGGCTGCCAGAGGGCTCGCTCGTCTCCCCCCTCCCCTTGGCGGCAACGGCATCACCGGCATGTGTGCTCCCGGCTTCGGGTTCAAAGCTGGGTGCTCACTGTGCATGCGCGAGTCGCGCTGCGGCTTGTGAATGGCTCGGCGTATCTTCTGGGACCTGTGACGTGTCCCAGAAGATCCCAGAGAGAGAGGGGGAGAAGGTGAACTTCCGGCTCCTTGGCGCTAGGAGAGGAAGTGGACCTGGGACCCTGTGAAAACAGGGTCCACGGTCCCCCCCCCAAAAAAAATGACATGCTAATTATGGCATGTCAGGCAGTCACCTTCTCTTAAAGCAGAAGATCCACTTTTGGGTGGAACTCCGCTTTCAGGTCTGCATACAGGGTACAATTATCAGCCAACAACGATCGTACAACAGCCTGTTGTTCAATTATCCAACTGTTAGTAAGCACGCTTCAACAGCCAATTTCCAATTATCGTCCAACAGAAGTTGTCTAAGAAGACTAGAAAACTTTTGTTGGCCAACAAGGCTTGGCTACTTTTCAGCTCGTGTGTACAGAAGTTGGACCAACAAAAGTTGTAAGTACAAACACGCATGCTCAGAATCCAGGAAGTGTTCGGTCGTCTAAACCTGCATTCGTAATTCACAAATCACATTCACCTGAATTTCCGCTTTATACCCTCCTAACATGCCACTACATTCGGCTTTGTTGGACAATTACTTGACTACTGTCAGTACGCCAGACACAACCGCCAACAGCCAATTTGGACAAACGTTGAACGTGCAGTTGTATGATAATCGGCGTGTGTGTATGAGGCTTAAGACAAGTAGTGATTTACTGGCTGTATCGCCAGGTGAAAATAATGGGGGAAAAACTACACATCTAAGGTTGGGTAGCTGCAATAAATTACATTTTTGCTTTTGGATTTATTACCGCCTTAAACTTCCATGTACAGTTCAAGGAGTTCAGCTGTGTATATATGCACAGGCCAACTTTCGGTATGTGTGTACCACTGGCTGTTCGATCTAACAATTGGCTTCTGACAAATGATCATCCTGGGAAACCAGCATTCGATCAGCGTTTGCAACCAATGGCTACAAGTGGTGATCTGTGTATTCTGACTTGAGGTGAGAGTCACCGCTCTCAGAATACAAAGACACAGAGGAAGAGACCCCAACATCAACATCGCTTGCGTTAATTCGGGGATCTGTGAGGTTTTTTTGTTCAACCCTGCTTTAGACTTTGGGGTTGATTTACTAAAAGCAAATAAGCTGTTCACTCTGCAAGGGGATTTCCCCTTAACTTGGCGAGTGAGGTAAAGCTTTGCTGACTTGCTAATTGCAATCAGGTACAAGCAAAATACTGTTTTTGTGTTTTTTTAATTTCTTCCCTTGCTTTTCTTTGCAAAGTTAATTTTCCTCACATTCACTAAGCTAAGGGAAAGTTCCCTTAGAATGTGAACAGCCTATTTGCTTTTAGTAAGTCAAGCTCAACGAGTCAACCGAATGATTCCTCCCCACTCTCCCCTCTTCCCGAGTGCTCTGCTCAGGCAGGGCCACATAGAATTTCAATAAAAGAAAGAGATGCTGAAAGCAAACAGCTTTGGCTGCCCTCTCAATTTAGAAAACCCATATTGTTCTCTGACCCCAGTGTCATGGTTGCATCCTGTATCTAATGTTTATTTGAAAAGGAAACATTTTATATAAAAATTTGTAATTGGACCTATTGCCATTTGGAAACATGGATGGAGGACAGTAAGGCGCTACTGAGAGCAAAAGAACTGTATATTCCACTTCATGGGATATGATATCCAAGGGAATAGGAGGTGATCCATTGAAGCAATAATACTGGCTGGTTTGTTAAAAAAATCAAGCGTTCTATGACCTCTGTAACAAGGGTCATAGTTGTAAGGGGAGCTGCTAGCATCTCCTGAGGTGGTGGAACAGCACATAAGCACTTTTATGAAAAATCTGCACATTGGCACTGGGTGTCATTATTCATGAACTCTGTTGAGCAATATGATGGACTGTACATAACGATATTTGATATACTATGTTGATTTTATTTCAGCGCTGCACTTTATGTTTTATGGTATTGTATGGGATTTGATTTATTTTTCCTTGGTGTTCAGCTGCTTTATGAGTATTAATTGTGCCGATAGAACTTATTTTTGTTTTTACTGTCATTGTACTAATGACACTGGCTGGGCAGGGGTCATCTAGGTCGATCAAAGGGTTAACCGTGTTCCTAGCCAGTGTATTTGTGTACTATATGTGCTGCTTTTACTAAGGGAAGTGATGGATTTTATTCCCTGCTTTGCAGGGACACAAAATCCATGTTTCTTTCCCCTGTCAAAATGGAGCTCTGCCTTGTTTACATAGGCAGAGCTCCGTTCTGTGCCTCGGCAGGTGCCGGCGGACATCCATTGCCCGGCAACCACAGATCGGCTTCTGCTGTAAGTAATCACAGCAGAAGTGGCCCACCGGCAGCACACGCGACCCCATAGGCGGAGGTGCAGAATCAGGTATATATACATGACTCTGCACAGGAGGGCTACTTTGTAGCAGTATATCTGCTATGGGTTCAGCAAATCAATAATTTAATTCTGCAAAGATCTGAAATAGAGTAGAAAAGAGCCTCAATTGTAGCACAATCAGAAACCACATCTCAACATTGTCTGCTTTCTCAAAAACCCTTATCAATTGATTCCTCAGAATTATTCAGAACATCAAATCACTGAGAAGGGGAAAAATTGAGGGCCTTCACTGATCCTTATCCTAATATTCTAAGCCCCTTTTGACTTATGAGACTTTAGTGATTGGGTTTACATATACTATAAAATTTATATGAGATCTCTGTATTTGTATTTATATGCTTTAACCAGTTCCCGACCGTTTCGCATACTGTTACTGCTGCAGAGTGGCAGCATCCTGCGAATCGCCATCTATAAATGGCAGCTCGCGCAGTTCCGGGCGGGAGCGCGCCGCCGGCAGCGCACTCTCGTGCCCTCCGCACTCTACAGAAGTGTAGCCGCAGCTCGTGCGGACTCGATCTCCACCGGCAAGCCGCGATTGCCTGGCAGAGAAGAAAAATGGGGAACCGCGATGTAAACACTGCGGTTTTCTGCTCTGTCAGGCGGCATGTAAGAGATCTACTGATCCCTGTCACTGGGATCAGTTAGATCTCTTATGCCCCTGGCAGCCCAGCCCCCTCACAGTTAGAACACGCCTAGGGAACACAGTTAACCCCTAGATCTCCCCTTGCAGGTTAACCCCTTTGATGTCAATGAAATTTATACAGTAATCAGTGGATATTTAAATTTCTGATCGCTGTATAAATGTCATTGGTCCCATAAAAGTGTCAAAAATGTCCGATATGTCCGCTGCAATATTGCAGTCCCGATAAAAATCACAGATCGCCGCCATTACTAGTGAAAAAAAATGTAAAAACGCCAGAAATGAATTCTCATGGTTTGTAAACGCGGCAACTTTTGCAAACCAATCAATAAACGCCGATTGCGATTTTTTTTAAACAAAAATTTGAGGAAGAATATAAATCGGCCAACACCGATGAATACATTTGTTTTTTTATATTTTTTTGGATATGTATTTTAGCAAAAAGTAAGAAATATTGTTTTTTTTGCAAAATTGTTGCTCTTTTTTTGTTTATAGCGGGGATCAGAAATGACGCAGAGGGGATCAAATACCACCAAAAGAAAGCTCTATTTGTGGGAAAAAAAGGATGCAAATTTTGTTTGGGTACAACGTCGCACGACTGCGCAATTATCAGTTAAAGCGACGCAGTGCCGAATCGCAAAAAGTGCTCTGGTCCTAACGTGGGAAATCCTTCCGGTCCTTAAATGGTTAAAGGGCACTTCAGCAATGGCCGCTCTGATATTTCTGTGTTCCCAAATTCTACAGTATTTAACGCTAATGGCAAAACATTGGGATTAAAGTGGAACTAAATTCTGATTTTGTGGGTGAGCTTTCACCATAATGTATAAGCATGCACAAAATACTTGCACATTATGGCACACCTACCTCTCAGAGTACCATTAGCTGTGATGGGTGTATTTGTCAGCCACTGCCATCTCCCTGGCACCCATCTTTAATCTTATCATTCTGGAGAATGAGCAGTGATGTACACTGCATAGCACTAAGGCACCGTCTTGCCGTTAGCTACAGCGTTGTCTATTAGTGCTGTGTGCTTCATCAGTTGGCCTTTGGTCTATCAGGTAGGTGGGCCATCAACACTGCTGTTAATTGTGAGCCACTGGCTTAGCATAGTTGGCAGCAGAAATGACAGTTACTGGTAGGATCCTTGTAGTAACAGATGAATATAAAATGTGAATATAAAATGTAGTATAACAGTAAGGGATGCCAAACATACTAAAAAAATTGATTCGATTTTACATACAATTTAAAAACTGCATTCTCTACTTGGTTTCAGGTGTATTTAGAACAGGTTGGGGCCTACAACCAATACCCAGGGATTATCTGATTTACCCTTTTTTGAACCAACTCTTGCCAGGACAATAGAAAATAAAATTTGCACTCTTTACTGAAATAGTTTACATAAAAAAAATCAATTTTACTAGAGAAGAGCATCATAGACCCAACATAAAGATAGCTAATTTACTGCCGCAGACATCTCTGTTTACAGCTACATTCATGCAGACATTTTATATTTCCCTTGTCAACATTTTGGCTTCAGATTTCCAACAAGTGAATGCATTGTCCTTAACAGAAATATCTTTATATTTCATTAGATGACAAGAATGCTCACGATTACAAATCCCCCTGGAGCACTTTAAGTCTTTTACTTGCAGTATAATTTAGAGTTTCTCCGGAGCCAGACCTCACATGCTTATTGTCATTAGACGAAAATCTGTCCACATCAAAATTCACAGCTAATAATGTGGATGTGTGGCAAACCAGGAGACTAAAGGAAAAACCTGCTGTGAAAACGATTTCATTTTTTAGGTCGTTTTTACCAAATTGTATCAGCAAATGGTATGTAATGTGACAAGATATTTCCCAGGGTGAGGTTTTAATAAAGGCTATATAATAACGAAAAAAAAAAAAAAAAGAATGGTTGTTCAAATATTTAAATAGTACTTACCTTTTTTTTAAAGGATATGTGTCATAGCACCAAGCATGTTAACAATACAATAATTCACCTCTCAGCGCATGTTCACCCTGCCTGTTCAAGCTTTCAATGTCTGAGGCTGTTTTAATTTACTGCTTTGCAGTTAGTGATTATAGGGGGATTTGAAAAGGTCTTTGCAAAAGCAGCGGGCTCTCTACTGGATTTGTTACCGAAGCATGTTCATCTATTGGATCAATACAATGCGACAGCATTGGCCTGTCAACCTGGTCTCAAGAGGACCTGCATTCCTGCTGGGAACTTTCTCTGTTTCCTCTAAATATGGTTCACGTAGTTCATCTTCCTTAGTGCCAGATTTCAGATCTAGCTCTACTTCAAGAAAATGAACAGAGCCTTTTAGGAGAAAATGGATATCCTGTCACAAAAGTGCCAGGCCAGCTACATGGAGAATACCGCTCACACAGCCACTTAGAGGGACTTCACATTTTTATAGAACTACAGGCCTGGAGCAGGGTCCCCTGCTGGCCGAGCAGCCCACTGCATAGCTGGAAGAGACATGCTTTTAATGGGGAAACTTAGCTCAATTTTCCTAGTAATCAGTATTAATGGCTGATTATATGATTTTACTTCGGAGTCCTCAAAAATATCTTACTGAGTTGTAGCTGTTTCTGAATGGTATTTAACATTTATTTGTTTATACATTTTAATATTTTTTTTTACTTTTTTATCATCCTACTGACTAAAGTTAAAGTGGTTGTAAAGGCACACTGTTTTTTACCTTCATACATTCATACAAACCTTCTGTGTTCAGCAGCCTCCTCAGCCACCCCAATACTTTACCCAAGCCCCGTCTTGATCCAGCGATGTCCACGAGAGCCTTGCCTCTCTGGGGACTCACACTCCTGATTGGGTTTTGGCAGCAATCTGTCAATCCCAGCCAGTGAGCCAATCAGGAGTTGGAGGGGGCAGGCCGAGCCGTGGCTCCATGCATGATTGGACACACAGAACCACAGCTCAGGAGCTTGCCTACATTGCTGCCCCCAGAGCAAGCTGCTTGCTGTGAGAGCAGGTGAGACGGGCCAGGAGCGCCGGCGGGGTACCTGAGAAGAGGAGGATCTGGGCTGCTCTGTGCAAAATAAGTGCACAGAGCAGGTGAGTAGAACATGTTTGTTATTTAAAAATAAAAGAACAAGAAGACTTTAATATCGCTCTAGTTTGTTCTTTGTTAAAAAAAAAGTCATTAAATGTTGGCTGGAATATGGATTGATAGATCGATAGATAGATAGCCAATGGAAAACCATTTATTAGTGAATAAAAACGTTGAATAAGATAGTGTTTGCGCTTTTGTGTACGCATGTTCACACATTTTCCAGGCACTCCCATTGAAGTCTATTGGAGCCAAAACTCTTTTAAGCTTGTAACTCAAAAGAAGCTCACATACTTTTGTCAAGCTTCATGCAACGCTACACTCAGGGGTTAACCGACACACTTAAATACCATGATGGGTGTTTTGGAGGTTTGAGTTACAAAACGCTCAGATGTCAATGGGGCATTATGGTCCTGTGTATCCTTTGTTAGTTAGCTGTGAGAAGATGGCAGACATTTATCAAAACTGGAGCAACCAGAACATGGAGCAGCTGTGCATGGCAACTAGTCAGCTTCTATTTAAAGTTTGTTCGGCTACGTTATTCAAATTAAAGATAGAAGCTGATTGTTTGCCTTGCACAGCTGCTCCAGTTTTGATAAATTTCCCTAAATTTGTGCATTTCTCTGCTGTTTTATGGCAACCGTAAAAGCCTCAATTTGCTTGGTTCATGGTTCATTATACTGGTTCGTTAGGGTCTATTTATAAAAGGTTTGCATAGTGTAACTATTCACCCATGCACGTACATTCCTTGTGAATTAACCAACATTCACTCATTAGTTCTAGGGACTTTTAGGGACTTCACACGAGGCATAAAACTGTGGCTGTTGTGCAATACAGGCAAAACTGGATGTTCTTTGCGTATTTTCCCTTCAGATTAGATGTTCTTAAGGAATGTTTGCTTAGGATCAAGTGTACCGTACTTAGAATATGCTGCATCCAGTACTACTTATATTCACCAGAGAAATCCATACAATAACATGTATGATAGTTAACACAATCTAATTTAATTCAAATTGATAAGATTGAAACAAAGAGGATTAGCCCAACTTGATTTTGTTACAGCAGCAGATGAGAAGTCACCCAAGACGCTGCCAGAACACAACACTGCATACTGGCTTGGCCCCACTCTGCATACTTTCTTAGCCAGCTTGGCTCAAATAAACTATTTAAAGTAACAGGAAACATGGACTTATACTTGAAATATCAGAAAATAACATTTTGTATATAAAAAAATAATTTGCAAGGGTATTTTTTGTGACTTTGAATTGCATTAATGGCAGCCTGCTAGTAAAATAAGTATAGACAACAATCTGAAATTTAAATGTGTTTGTTTGCAGATTGTTGGACATTTGTTAGAATATAACAAAAAAGAAATGAATAGTAAGTCTGTACAGCAACACAAAGTGATCACCTCCATACACAACTCTGTGGGTTTTACCTGCTGTTTACTTGCAGCACCACCAGTTTTTATAATGTGACCATAAAAAGCATTGGGATCTATGGGATCTCTGCATATTTAGGGTTGGACTACAATTCAGGTAGTGCAAGCAATGGTGAGATGGTGTTACTGATGTTATTAATGAGATGTTTTATACCCCTCCTCCAAGCCCATGATATTACAGGAAGAAATCCAAGATAAAGAAAAGACTTTTCTATTTTCATGGAAACCTCCATTTATTTAATTTTTATTTTTTGTTATCTAATTAGTAATAAAAAAAAGGCTTCGGATACTGTTATCCTTGGATAGTCATAGGATACTGGTAATGCCTTATATTAAAGAGGAAGTAAAGTCTTCTTTTTTAATTGTACCTACAGGTAAGCCTATAATAAGGTAGGTACTGTAAATATCTCCTAAACTGCACCGTTTAGGAGATATTTACTATATACGCCGTCGCCGACGTCATCAGCACATGCGCTCTGAAGAAACGCCCTGCGCCTTGACCGGCGGCTCCCACATGCATGAGCGGGAGTGACGTCTTTGTGGCTCTGGCCAATCACAGAGCCAGAGCCCGCGAACCCAGAAGAAACTCAGAGAAAAATGTCAGCTGCCTCAGCGGTGTGCGGGCGCCACTGAGAGAGCTTTGTTCTAAGGTAAGTATTTCATAATGAGCTAGTATGTGATGCATACTAGCTCATTATGCCTTTGTCTTACAGGTTTTTTTTTTATAGGGTTTACAACCTCTTTAACAATATTATGCTTATCAGTTGCTGTACAATAAAACATTTAGGATGGATATGGATTGATAGATAAGTAGATACCCTGTAGATATATTACTGCTTTAGATAGAAATTCCTGACACTACATCTGATATTGCATTATATCATATCCTGGTTCAGCAAACGCTTCTCATTATTACATTATACTCCTTCATGCTGCTTCTGGAATTACATAGTGCCCCATCCACAGCCAAACACCCCTAACAATGTAGTTTACAAACATCTTATAATTGTTCTGCATGTAGAAGTATCTAATAGTATCATTTTGTCCTCAAATATTGAAAGCAACTAATCATTTTTGTAGCATCAATATCTTTGAAAGACAGCATTTTATTTGCTCATAAAAGAAGTTTAGTGCAGCACGCCAAATTAAACAGATGTGATCATTATATGCTTTTCACCCCGGCTGTGTTTGTGTAATAAATGTGATGATGTTCTGTATTCAATACACAGACACAGTGCTTGCAATGTCTACTTCAAGCACAGCCAAGCAAGGCATGTTTACTACATATCATTTTATTTTTATAGCCCCATTTAACTTGACCTGCTATGTTGTTGTCTTTGATGAATGGCAGACTTATGCAGATTTTAAATATGCTGAATTATGCACCTTTTTATAGTAGGGGTGTATAGAAATCATATACTCTTTTGTCAAAAAACATTTTTTTTATTCTGCAAAAAGTTGTACGTACGTGGATCAATACTGGGCCACCCCTCATCCTTAGTATTATCGGCCCCACTTTTCGTATATTACTAGTGTAGAC
>BLSH010389319.1:1354714-1381032 GCA_018402905.1 Glandirana rugosa
CCAGAAACTGGCAGTAGGACTGGGAGTTGAGCTTGACTCCATCCTCAACCTGAAAAGGCCCCACAAGCTCATCTTTGATGATAGCAGCCCAAACCAGTACTCCACCTCCACCTTGCTGGCGTCTGAGTCGGACTGGAGCTCTCTGCCCTTTACCGATCCAGCCACGGGCCCATCCATCTGGCCCATCAAGACTCACTCTCATTTCATCAGTCCATAAAACCTTAGAAAAATCAGTCTTGAGATATTTCTTTGCCCAGTCTTGACGTTTCAGCATGTGTGTCTTGTTCAGTGGTGGTCGTTTTTCAGCCTTTCTTACCTTGGCCATGTCTCTGAGTATTGCACACCTTGTGCTTTTGGGCACTCCAGTGATGTTGCAGCTCTGAAATATGGCAAAACTGGTGGCAAGTGGCATCTTGGCAGCTGTACGCTTGACTTTTCGCCTAATAATTCTGCACACAGTGTAGTAAATTACCTTAAAAACAATATATAATAATTATTTGTATATTACTTACTTATGGTAATTAACCCCTTGCCATCCAGGCCAATTCTGAAACTTGTCTCCTACATGAAAAAATCATATTTTTTTGCTTGAAAATTACTCAGAACCCCCAAACATTATATATATTGTTTTAGCAGACACTCTAGGGAATAAAATGGCAGTCATTGCATCTTTTTATGTTACACAGTATTTGCACAGCAATCTTTCAAACACATTTTTTTTTTAAAGAAACTGTTTCATGAATAAAAAAAGAAAAAACAGTACAGCTAGCCCAATTTTTTTGTATAATGTGAAAGATGATGTTACGCATAGTAAATGGATACCTAACATGTCACACTTTAAAATTGCGCACACTTGTGGAATGGTGCCAAACTTCAGTACTTAAGAATCTCCATAGACAACGCTTTAACATTTTTTAGAGGTTACATGTTTAGAGTTACAGAGGAGGTCTAGTGCTAGAATTATTGCTCTCGTTCCAACGTTTGCAGTGTATGTAACCTGTGTGTATCTGGTTCTGATACTAGCCAGTGCCTCATCAGCCACTGACCTCACCGCACGTCCCTGATCAGAGGGGCATGGCTTAGAAGGAGATCCAAGCTGAGGCCATTCACATTCTTCTCCACCTGTTAAGCTAGTGCTGTGTGGTGTCTCTCATGCCTTCATGATTCACTGCATTATGGATCAAGCACAAGACAGCCTGCACCCTTACACTGCGTCAGCAGAGCACCTTGAACGGCATTGCAAGTTGTTCCAAAATTTACTGTACTGTACTGAAAAAGTTTTGTTATATCTTTTTAATTGGTTCAAAAATATCTGTTTCAGTCTCTTGTCTCTTTTAGATTACTTGGCAGCAAAGCAAGGTAGCAGAAACCCCTGTGGTATATTAATGTGCTTCACTAAATAAGAACGCTGTATATACAAACTACTTATCTACAGTTGTAGGAAAAGAATACAAGACATACAGAGGATTACAGATATTCATACAACACACATGCACACGCTACCTAACCTATGAGCACTGACAATGGTCTACATGCAATGGGAATACACTAAAATGTTACTTAGCTTGGGTTATGGTTCAGTTGTTTTGGAACAAACAGGGCTCTAGGTTTTACTCAAATGATTGAAGGAAACTGGGCGCTCTCATAGTGTAGATTTAGCTTCACCCCCAGGTGAATTTCCTTCTTTGTTCTTGTGAACACTCCTCTGGCACACACTTTCCTTCTAGGGTTTTGGAGCCCTCCTTTTCCCACCCATGTCTTCTTTCAGACTCTCCTCAAATTATTTCTTTGACACAAGGTTGTGCTATCTCATATCTTATCACCCCTCCATTTCCTGCCACATTACTTCCTGTTTAACTAGCCTTTATGAACCAGTTAAAAAGTTAATTATCATTTAAAAAAAGAAAGCTCAGCTTTTGAATTCAAGATGGTAGCTTAAATGTATTATTCCACATATATATGCTATAAACAAATCACTAATATAGCCATAACAACACATTTCACCCCTTGAATTTTGTAGCATAATATAGGAAACATTGGAAACTTAGCATTTCTCAGCAATCTTTGTCCAGAAAAGAGTGAAATAAACCTCTCATATTGTATATGGGAGGAAAAAAATCCTTTTGACCCCTGTATGTTCTGTGTGGTAAGACTTTGTCCCTGCCAAGCTGCAATGTTCTGTTAAACAGGTTTAGCAATGTGTCCTTGGAAGTCTGTGTAAAATAGATGGAAGAAAAATTCTAGATGAAAGCCCATTGTCCTCCAGGCCAGCGAAACACTCATCTCACCTTCTGGTCTGCCTCATCTTATATGGCTTTGTTATTCGGTCTGTCTGCTCCACCTCTTGCTGTTTTTTTTACCTAAAAGAGTAAAAATCAAGGCATATTATATACTCCTTCCAACTTTGCCAAAACACATAGCTTACTGCTCACATTTTTTTATCTGCCCATTTCTGCCTGGAAAATTATTGTAGGGTGCCCACTGTTGCCT
Organism: Glandirana rugosa; assembly: GCA_018402905.1. NCBI lineage: Eukaryota > Metazoa > Chordata > Amphibia > Anura > Ranidae > Glandirana > Glandirana rugosa. The sequence continues at coordinate 1,357,205 of BLSH010389319.1, forward strand.
TGTAATATTCTCACAGAAAATCATAGATTTCCAGGGGAAAGAATAAACCTGTGTCTCTCTCCAAACTGTCCTGGGAACTCTGGCCTTCTGCTGGCCAATCTTAACGGCATGGCGCTCTTTTGCAATGTGCCCCAGTCTACAACAACAAAAACCCCTAATGCAACTGAATTTACTGTTCCCCACCATTTCCTTCCACCTCCTAAGCAAAGCTGGCAAAGGAATCCAATTTATTTCCTCTCTAGGCACCCCCACTGTAAGTAAGCCAGTCTACATTTGTTTCCTGGAGATCATATATGTCCTACCTCTACTTACAGGCTTTGGGCATTTTTAGGGCATCATTAGATTTGTTCATGAGGGCTGAACACCACTCATTTAAATCATCAATTTTACTTGCAGTGGTCTGATCATATGTCGAAGCCACAGCAGGTTTACTTTGAGTGCCCTACTTTCTAAATACTTTGCAGTGAAGCAGATACCCCTGTTGTATATTATTGTGCTTTGCTAAACAAAAATGCTGTACTCACACATGCACAGGCTACCTAATATTTCTAGCAAATCAACATTGACAATAGTCTGTATGCAATGGGAATACACTAAAAAGTGACTTATGTTATAGTTCACAATTTCCATGACAAACAGGACTCCAGGCTCTACTTGAGCACCCCCATTTCCTGCCAACATCGCTTCCTGTCTAACAAGCTCTTTGCAAATACAGTACAAAAATCAATGCGCAATCACATATGATCCCTGTGCTTGCAAACATCGACATAGATTTACAAGCCACATTGCAAGCACATCCCTCCCTTTCTCATTTGATTTTAAATTCAGCTTTAAACTGGGTTGACTTTTGTTGCCAGCGGTTTAATGGCTGCGTGTTGAGTTATTTTGAGGGGACAGCAAATTTACACTGTTATACAAGCTGTACACTCACTACTTTACATAGGTGCAAAGTGTCATTTCTTCAGTTGTCACGTGAAAAGATATAATAAAATATTTACAAAAATGTGAGGGGTGTACTCACTTTTGTGAGATACTGTATAACTCCAGGACCTAGCAGACACATCACCTTACCTGATTCACACCCCACCTTGATAGAGGGGAGTATATCTCTTGAAAAGCTTACCCTTAGGAATATGTCTGTTGCCCTGGTGTAACGAGACAGAATATAGAAGGCAAAATATTCTCCTTTCCACTGAGGATGGTACCATATTAGCCTCTATTTACACCATGCTGATGGTGCACATGTGAGCTTTGACACCAGCCATTTCAAACCCTAAAAATGGGTCACAGGAGTGCAGAGCAAACTGCAAATAGCTTTGTCCATACTTCTCCTTTAATACTGAATGTGGACTCTGTTGTGATGTCTTTTTTATATGTTGAAAAGAAAAGGCGAGTCAATACCATGCATTTATTGGCAATGTAAACAGTATGCACTCTGCACTCTAATGTACAGCTGATTTTTGTGCAGAGATTTAACATTTTTTGGGATGTGAAAGCACAGCTTCAAGGGGTCAGAAAATCGCAGGCTTGTTTAAAAACAAAACAGATAGGAATAACTTTCTCCTAGCAGGTAGTTCTAAAAGCCAGTACATTAGTGCCAAATTAATCACATCCACTAACTTTTTATATTGAAACAGCAGATTTTTAATCAATTATTTGATACCGTATGGTGTACAGTATTCCAGCTTATACATAGGCTATACAACTATGTAACCAGGGATAACTGTTGGCAAACGTTTGTCTGATTGAGCCAAGTTTTTTTTTATGCCTGAAAAGGTTTACTGAGACAGTTTTAGCCCATCATCACATGTGATGAGCAAATTGACTTATATTATTTTATGTTAAATGTATGCTATCTTTAAAATTGTTTACTGTGTGGATTTTTTTTTTTACCCTTCTTGGGTAGATCTCCTTTAAAACAATGAAAAACAGATATATCTAGTAGTTTAAAAAAAAATGAGAAAGGGGAGCACTACCCTTGTAGGGGCTGCAAGAGACAGGGTTCCCCACTGCTGCACACTGTGCACAGCCAGACACATAGCATATTCAACTTTCATCCAGACACAGAAAACAGGCCTTTAGCTTTGCTTATGTTGTTTTATTGAGGGGATAAGAATTTTGGGATACACAACTTGAAAGTGGCAAAACCAGGGACAACTTCCTCCTTATATACAGCTCCTCTTTGTCCTCCTGCATCAGTTGACTTGATCCTCTGTACAGATCCGCTTTGTTCATGCTTTTTAGAAACTAACAGCCTCTTGTTGGCTTAGCAACAGCCCCTTACAGGCTAGGAACTCTCAGTCCCTTTAGAAAGTAGTACAATGTGTTGTGAACTGCATCCTGGAATACCTCCAACTCCCTTGTAGACACTGGTCCCAGCTCTACCTCTGCAGGAAATGATAGCCTATCTGGCTGCTACTTTCCAGTGTACCTGACTGACTCCCTTCACCACTCTACCCGACTGACTCTCTTCACCAGTCTACCCCATCTTGTCTGTCCCTGCACCGTGCTGTTAGTACTCACCCTATTTTCTCCTTGCTCCCGTTGCCTCTCAGGAAAGCCTCCTTCCAACTTCTTCTGTGGTAGGATCTTTCCAGGCCAGTCACCTGAGCCCCGTCCCATGGTAAAACTCCTCCCTGGGAGGGGTCCCTCGAGGGCCACTGACAGTCTCCTCAGCACTGCATCTCCACCTTCTACTGACCCCCTACCCAGCATGACTCATGTCTATTTGGGCTCACCTAGTCCTCTGCCAGGCCCACCTCCTGGGGATTAACTAAGGGCCCATAAATATGCAGAACAGCCCCTCCTAGCCACCACCCTCTAGTTTCCAAAAAATTCTTCAACATTCTAGAACCAGGGGGAGGCACCAGAGAGCAGTCTGTATCAGTCATGTGGCCCTGAACTCTAATAACCGGACCCAATTACAGACTCACGGGATTCATCATGAGTCGGAATAAAGATTATCTACTCTCATACTAGTAGCACGCAACAGAGGGTGCCACACCTGGAAGATCCCCCTAGAAGCTGGAAATCACTGTAGTAGGCAGCACTACTACTACAGACATTGTTACTAGCTTGCAGGACCTATGCCAAGCGGGCACCCTGCTGCTTAGTGAACACACAAATCTGCTCGCTCAGCACAGGCACCATTCAGAAAAAAATTTGCATTCACTATGGAGGAATGGATGAGGTTGAGATCATGACATCACCAACTGCCTCTTCACCTATTCCAAGGAGAGAACACTTTGCATTCATTGAGCAAAGTCCTGTCTCTACAGCAGTAACAAGTACAGATCTCAGTGCCTCTAGCAGTGACCAGTATAGATCTCAGTGTCCACAGCAGTGAGTTACTGTAACTGTGCATCCAGACTTCCAAGTTCCGACCAGAGTATATAGACCAGACTAGGCACTACCTTGTCTTGCCTCAGCTACTCACCTCCAGCTGCATGTTAAAGTACAATTAAGGCAAACCTTTTTTTTAGCTTTGCATAGAGTGGAGATGGATTAGAACAGCTGTTGGTTTTTATTGGTGCTTGAGTCTCATGCAATTAACCATTATCATTGAAAGTGAAAGTAAAAGAAAATCCCAAATTTTGGGTTGTCCCCAGAAAAGTAATAGAGGGGAAATCTGCTAATGGGAACACTAGTTCCGGTGACCAGGGGGTCCCCTAGGGAATCCCTTAAAGTGGACATAAACCTGATTTATGAAATTTGAGCTGCAGTGTTTTTTTTTTTTTATCTCTCTTCAAAAAACTAAATCCCGTGGCTTTCTCCTGCTCCGTTTTGTGTTATCAGCATGATAACTTCTGACCAGTTCTCCGTCAAATGAGATAAAACCAGCCTGAATTTTGTGTTGTGGGAGTTTGCTATAAATAGATTAGCAGAGAGCTAAACTATTTAGGAAGCAGCTCTGCAAGTATCTGTCTGTCTCTGCCAATGTGGAGTGGGGGTGTGTGCCTTCTCTCCAATCAGCTGTCTTGGCTGTATGCCCAGACTTCACACTCTGTGATGAGCAGGAAGAGAAAATCTGTAACACGATCTGCAGTTTCTAAAGAATATATAAAGCTGAAGACAGCAGATATACAAGTAAAACGTATGTAGGGAGATTTGATTCATTTCTGTGTATCATCTGAGGCTTTTCACTTCACTGGGTATATGTGAGGGTTTACATCCACTTTAATTTTCAGGAATTTTCTCTCACTTCCTGTTTTGGCTATGGGGCAGGAAGTGAAGGGAATTGTCCCCAATGGGATACAGGTGGCAAAAAAAATAAACTCACAGGGGTTATGACCTTCCCTCACTCTACCCAAAATGAAAAAAAAAAGTTTTGCCTGTAGTTCTACTTTAAATCTGAGGTGTGCACAGCAGCCATGGTGGAAAGAAAGACTGTTCAGAGCTCCCCATCCACTAACAGTTAGTTGAGCCTCCGAGGCATTTGTACACTCTTAGTGAGTGGGATCAGGCCAAAAAGTCTGTCCTCCTGGCAGAGTCGGCCTCAAGTTGAACACTGCACTGGCAGTGGCTTCTGTGCTACAGCTGGGTTGGCTTGATCTAAGCTTCAGTGCCTCATTATATAGATGGTCTTGGGGTCAGCACCACACGAGAACCAGCCCTGCTGATGACTAGTCCTTTGCCCTTTGTTGCATGCCTTACTTGAGCACAATTTGCCTTTAGAAAGGGGGTTATGACATATTAAACCTCTTCCCACTGGGTGTTTCCACTGTTGTAATTCCTTAGCTTTCTCCCTATTGTGCCAAGTGCCCTCTTAATATGTTCACCCCCATGGTGGGTAGCACAAAATCATAACAGGAATTCAGAAAATGTTTGTTTTAATAAGTGGTTCAATATCCACAAGGAAAGTGTAACAGCAGGCCTTCTTTCAATTATTGTTAAAACATTTTCTGCAACTTAAAATGATGAATGAACATATTTATTTTATGTGCTGTCTTTTTTGAAGGACAGCCCAAAAGCTCATGTAAAATGAGGAGCTAATCAAATTGCTACAAAAAAATCTCCACAATTGAATTTCTGATTTTATCAAGAAGCAATACTTGCACTGATGTTAGACAGAAAGCTGAAAGGTCAATGAGTTCCCCTGGATGCCTTTTGTCAAGGGTTTTTGACTTCAGTGTGAATGAAGATCTCCCATGAGGAAAGCCAACTTAGATTCACTGTCATGCGGAAGACAGCCAAGAATCTGAAAATGTTACAAAAAGCATAAGGGACTGAAAGCACCTTCAGATACATCGCCAATGCCAATCGCCTCGCGTGGAAACGTGTATACATTGATGTTTTGGATTTGTTCTGTCAGCTTTCAGCTGTGAAACAAATTATTGTACAGGTTTACAGTTTGAATACAAACACACTTGAAGGTCTTGGTAGTAGTTCTGAATCTAATAAAATAACACAGCTATGCTGATTAATCAAAGATGACAAAAATGTACCAGATACTAAAATACTATATTGTGCTTTGCATATATACAGTACACACACACACACACACACTTTCCTCCTATTCCTTCTGTATTGAACTGTATTGTAATTGTACTGTGTCCCTTCTTTATTGTAAAGCACTGCGCAAACTGTTTGCGCTATATAAATCCTGTATAATAATAATAATAATAATAATAATATTATATATATATATATATATATATATATATATATATATATACACACACACACGCACATGCACGCACACACACACAGTTGGGCTGATTTACCAAATGAAGAGAGACTCTTCAATAAATTGTGAATATTCCCTTCAATTATCCAATCAAGTACAGATTAAATACGTAATTGGGAATTCGTTTTTATGATTGAATACATGCAGTGAATATTCTCACCTCCTAGTAAATTTTATTTATATATTATACATTGCCTTGAAAAAGTATTCATACCCCTTGGAATGTTACAACCAAAAACGTAAATGAATTTTGTTGGGATTTTATGTGATAGACCAACACAAAATGGCACATAATTGTGAAGTGGCAAGAAATGGTAAATGGTTTTCAATTGTTTTTACAATTAAATATCTGCAAAGTGCGGTGTGTATTTGTATTCAGCCCCCTTTAATCTGATACCCCCGAATGAAATATAGTGGAACAAATTGCCTTCAGAAGTCACCTAAGTAGTTAATAGAGTCCACCTGTGTGTAATTAAATCTCAGTATAAATACAGCTGTTCTGTGAAGCCCTCAGAGGTTTGTTAGAGAACCTTAGTGAGCAAACAGCATCATGATGAAGGCCAAGGATCACATCAGACTGGTCAGGGATAAAGTTGTGGAGAGGTTTAAAGCAGGGTTAGGTCATAAAAAAATATCCCAAGCTTTGAACATCTCACGGAGCACTGTCAAATCCATCACCTGAAAATGGAAAGAGTATGGCACAACTGCAAACGTACCAAGACATGGCAGACCACTAAAACTTACAGCCGGGCAAGGAGAGCATTAATCAGAGAAGCGGTCAAGGGGCCCATGGTGACTCTGGAGGAGCTGCAGAGATCCACAGCTCAGGTGGGAGAATCTGTCCACAGGACAACTTTTAGTCGTGCACTCCACTAATCTGGCCTTTATGGAAAAGTGACAAGAAGAAAACCATTGTTGAAAGAAAGCCATAAGAAGTTCTATTTGCAGTTTATGAGAAGCCATGTGGGGGACACAGCACACATGTGGAAGAAGGTGCTCTGGTCAGATGAGACCAAAATTTAACTTTTTGGCCTAAAAGCAAAACTCTATGTGTGGTGGAAAACTAACACTGCACATCACCCTGAACACCCCATCCCCACCGTGAAACATGGTGGCAGCATCATGTTGTGGGGATGCTTTTCTTCAGCAGGGAAGAGTTGATGGGAAGATGGATGGAGCCAAATACAGGGCAATTTTAGAAGAGAACCTTTTAGTGTCTGCAAAAGACGCGAGACTGGGGTGGAGGTTCACCTTCCAGCAGGACAACGACACTAAACACACAGCCAAAGCTACAGTGGAATGGTTAAGATCAAAGCATATTCATGTGTTAGAATGGCCCAGTCAAAGTCCAGACCTGAATCCAATTGAAAATATGTGGCAAGACTTGAAAATTGCTGTTCACAGACGCTCTCCATCCAATCTGACAGAGCTTGAGCTATTTTGCAAAGAAGAATGGGCAAAAATGTCACTCTCTAGATGTGCAAAGCTGGTAGAGACATACCCAAAAAGACTTGCAGCTGTAATTGCAGCGAAAGGTGGTTCTACAAAGTATTGACTCAGGGGGGCTGAATACAAATGCACACCACACTTTTCACATATTTATTTGTAAATAGATGTTGAAAACCATTTATCATTTTCCTTCCACTTCACAAATATGTGCCACTTTGTGTTGGTCTATCACATAAAATCCCAATAAAATACATTTATGTTTTTGGTTGTAACATGACAAAATGTGGAAAATATCAAGGGGTATGAATACTTTTTCAAGGTACTGTATATACTACAGGGGACTATGTTAAAGACCAACTTCAGTTCCAAACAAATCTACAAAGTCAGCAAATCTACTCAGGTGGATCATGAACATTCATTTTTTAAGGATTAGTAGATAATAAGATTATTCATTGTTATTGCTAGAACTATTCATCAAGCTTCTTGCTGTAAAAATGTTATTGTGTCACTGGGGCATTGGGTTCATGTAAGCCAAAGTCTTCTGACTAGTTTGCAAGATCCGATTGAATGTGGATGGTTACATTTTATGTCCTTGTGCCTCTAACCAACTTTTAAGTACAGAGTGTATGTGAGCTACTCTTCCCAGGGCACAGCTGAGCAGATCTGACCCAAAAAAAGAAAGCACCATTCAACATCCAAGAAAAGCTTCTCTTGTTTTGCTGCATGTAAGCTGTGCTGCCAGGAGTAAGTGAGCTGAAAATGGTACTGTTTGTAAGCTGCTCTCCTATTGTAAATAAATTAGGTAAATGTATCACTTTGAGCCATGGTGTTGATTTACTAAAGGCAAATAGGCTGTTCACCTTGCAAGGGAATCTTCACTTTGCAAAAAAATAAAAAATTCACATAGCTTAATGAATGAGGTGAAACTATTTCATCCATCATCCAATCATGTGCACAGACAAAATACTTAAAAAAAAAATCCTTGTCTGTGATTGTGTATTCTTTACAATGCACATTTTTTTACATTCAATAAGTTAAGGGAAAATTCCCTTGCAAAGTTAACAGCCTATTTACCTTTAGTAAATCAACCCTCATGCCTCCTACCGTCTCTCCATTCCAGTGCTGCAGCCTCAGTAAGACTCTTTAGCATTCAACATTTGTAGGAGTATTGGATGCCTCTTTTCCCCACCCTGCGATGTGGCTCCATCCTCTTAAAGGGAGCTGGCATTTAGCATTTTGTAAAGACATGACATGGTCCATTCCAAGAAGGGTAAGTGTGAGAGTTACAGAGAGGGCCAGTGTGAAGGGACTTTTGTGTAAGGCATTGTTTCATGCTCTATAAATGAATAAAGTCCACTGAGCCAATGTACAGATCTAAAAGTGTGACAAAGATGGAAACGGCATACACTATATTACCAAAAGTATTGTGACACCTGCCTTTACACACACATGAACTTTAAAGACATGGATGAGCGAGTTTTGGGGTGGAGGAATTTGACTGGCCTCCACCCGATAGAACACCTTTGGGATGAATTAGGGCGGAGACTGCGAGCCAGGCCTTCTCATCCATCATCAGTGCCTGACCTCACAAATGTGCTTCTGGAAGAATGGTCAAACATTCCCATAGACATACTCCTAAACCTTGTGGACAGCCTTCCAGAAGAGTTGAAGCTGTTATAGCTGCAAAGGGTGGGCCAACTCAATATTGAACCCTACGGACTAAGACTGGGGTGCCATTAAAACTCATGTGTGTGTAAAGGCAGGCATCCCAATACTTTTGGTAAAATAGTGTCCATATAGATGTACTGTATAGCCATGTCTGTTAAAACTGGATCTGTGCAAACCCATGACTAGTTATCTCTTCTTTACCACTGCTGCCAACATTTTCGTTTCTCAGCGGTCCCATTCTTCATAAACATTCTTGAGAATGTCATTTTCCAAGTGTTTGTTATAAAGTTCTTCCCCCAACAAACAGCCATAATTTCAGTATGGATAACACTGATTTCTTGTCCAGCAACAACCATATCTTCCATGTCCAAACTGATATAGGGGAGTAGAAACATCTGTAATCAGCTTGTCAGTCTACTATATAAATATATGATGATCTTATCCAGCGTGTAAATGCATTCATTCAGGTAACTAGATTTATGACATTAATACCTTATACCCACAACTCAGATTTAAAATAATGTGACTGCTTGTAAACTGATGGTATCTGTTTAGTGAACCAGCAGAACACTCCTTGAAAAATGTTTCTTTCTTTACTGAACATAGTGTACATAAATAGTGATGATATCACCAAAAGTGAAACATTACTTACCTTTGGTTGCTGACAGTAAATAATATCAGGATAAATGGTCGTCCCATGTACCCAATAATATATTAAACAGATGTTTGACCAGGCAGCTTATAAGGGCTTATTTTACAGTGCAAAGTACAGAAACCCATAGCAATTATTATTTACTGATATGACTACAGTAATTTAAATTATAGCTAACTGCTAAAAGGTTTGGCAATTTTCTCATTATCCGTTTTTACTCTAACTTACAGAAAATACCAGTTTATTTTGACTATTATAGTTTCATATAGTTTAATACTCTCAAGAGTTATTGTATGCACATACAATTTTTACAGGCATCTGTCTATGTTTTCATGGGCTCATTTTTGCCATTTCAATGAAGGGTTAAAGTGACACAAAATTCTGTTTTAAAATAAAAATATATATACATACAACTATGTATTCTCAACTCAAATTGTACCTTCTATTACTCTCAGCCTCCTCCAAATCCTGAAATTGCTTTTGTTTTGCTGCTGTGCTCTAACATTGTGCTAGATGGTAGCTACATTTGTTCTCCTTGGTCGCACAGGCGAAACACGTAAGGCGGGGTCTATACTGGTGACAACATACCACACATGTGAGGCGCACGCTTAACATGTCACTTCTGGGTTTTTTATGCTTTGTGTGTTAAAAGACCTTTTACAAGTGAGTGCAATTTGCTTTTAAAAATTGTTTTAAATAAAGTGAATTTACATTATGGGAGCATTCCCTTGTTTGTCCTTATACATATATAAATGTGAAACACAGGGGCTTCCCCACAACCTGAACCAACAAAGAAAGGAGACTGGGAGGAGAAGAAAGTACACTGAAGTAGAGCATGAATTTGGATATATCAGCATATAAGGCGCATCTGACTCGCATGCTTATGCATGGGGTCCATACCTTCTGGTCAGTGCGGGTACAAGAGGGGAGCACAAAATTGTCTGTGATTTTTTTGGCACGAATGACTGCAACGGCTTTACCGCACAAACATGGGTGAAACAAATCTGATATCCATCATGTTTTTTTCATTATTGGAAGGACTACGATTACTGCCTAATAATACTGTGGGCTATATACAGCTGTGGCCAAAGGTTATGAGAATGACACAAATATTCATTTTCACAAAGGCTGCTTCTTCAGTGTTTTTAGATTTTTTTATCAGATGTTTCTATGGTATAGTGAAGTATAATTACAAGCATTTCATAAGTGTCAAAGGCTTTTATTGACAAATACATTAGGTTTATGCAAAGAGTCAATCTTTTTCAAGACCTCTGCAATTCACCCTGGCTTGCTGTCAGTCAACTTCTAGGCCACATCCTGACTGATGGCAGCCCATTCTTGCATACTCAATGCTTGGAGTTAATCAGAATTTGTGGGGTTTTTTTTTGTTCACCCACCTCTTGAGGATATGACAGGAACCATGAATCAGACCAAGACAGAATTGCAGTAAAATCACACTTTTTAATAAAAAGGTAAAATGATATAAACAGAGTAAACGTAGTCAAAACATAACCAGGGTTCGGTAACCAGAGTGTATAGTCAGAGCAAACCAGTGAAACAGGAGTCCAGAGATCAGCGAGGTCAAACAAACAGCATGCAGGGTCAGGAGCCAGGAGGGTAGTCAGCCTAGCAGGGTTTTGAATCCAGAAGGGAATGTCAAACAAGTAAAGTCTTTCACAGGAAAACACAGCAAAGATTTTTCCAGAGATGTTGACCAAGGCGAAGCTATCTGCGATCTGATCCAAGCAGTTTATATAGCAGCAGAGCTGGCTTAACAAGGCAGGATATGGTCATCAGGTGAGACAGAGTAGAAGCTGAGACTGACAATTAACCCTCAATTGAGCACCTTGCTCTAAGAAGTGAGAGCTGAGCCCAGCCCTGATAGGACTGACCACAAGTTCTCAATAGGATTAAAGTCTGGGGAGTTTCCTAGCTGTGGACACAAATGTCAATGTTTTGTTCCCCAGGCCACTTACTTATTACTTTTGCTTTATGGCAAGGTGCTTCATCATGCTGAAAAAGGCATTGTTCATCACCAAACTGTTCTTGGATGGTTGGGAGAAGTTGGTCTTGGAGGATGTTTTTGTACCATCCTTTGATCATGACTCTGTTCTTAGCCTGCGTTCACACAGGGGCGATCCAACTTCGTTGCGACTTTGCTAGGCGGCTTACAACACGACTTCAAGGCGACTTCAGCGCGACTTAAGCGTGACTTTGGGCGACTTACAACGTGACTACATGCCAGGTGACTTTGCCTGTGGCCAATCAGAGAAGGGAGGGAGGGGGGTTGCCTTGGTAAATTATTTTATTTTTCCTGTAAGTCGCTTCAATATAGGAGATGGAGAGATGGGAGATCCGACTTCGAGGCGACTTCTATTGAATTCTATGGGCGCAAGTTGGATAGAAGTCGCCTTGAAGTCGTGTAGGAACCTTTTCTGGTCGGATCAACTTTAGTAGTATACATTAAAATGGCTCCCATTCACTTCAAAGGGATTTCAGATGTCAAGCGACTTGGGGCGACTTGAGGAGACTCAAGTCAGAGCGCAAGTCGTCCCTGTGTGAACGGGATGTTAGGCAAAATTGTGAGTGAGCCCACTCCCTTGGCTGAGAAGCAACCTTACACATGGTCTCATAATGCTTTACTGTTGGCATGACACAGGACTGCTGGTAGATCTCACCTTTTTTTTCCAGACAAGGTATTTTCCGGATGCCCCAAACAATCGGAAAGGGGATTCATCAGAGAAAATGACTTTACCCTAGTCTTCAACAGTCCAATCCCTGTACCTTTTGGAGAATATTTTCTGGAGAGAAGTGGCTTCTTCGCTACCCTTCTTGACACCAGGCCATCCTCCAAAAGTCTTTGCCTAACGGTGTGTGCAGATGCACTCACACCTGCCTGCTGCCATTCCTGAGCAAGCTCTGTACTGTGGTGCCCCAATCCGCTGAATCAACTGTAGGAGATGATCCTAGTGCTTGTTGTACTTTTTTGGGCACCTTTCTTGAAGGCTTCTTCACAGAAGCAGTGGAAATGTTTTTTTATGGGATTAAGTTAGTTTTCTTGAGAAAGAGGGACTTTGTAATTAATTGCAATTCATCTGATCACTCTTCATAACATTCTGGAGTATATGCAAATTGCCATCATAAAAACTGAGGCAGCAGACTTTGTGAAAATTAATATTTGTCTCATTCTCAAAACTTTTGGGCATGGCTGTATGTGACATCTATATGATCAGTGGCGACTGGTGCTAAATATTTTGGAGGGGCAAACTAACGTCAGCTCCCCCCAGATGGACAATCTCCGCAAGCAAAACCCCCCTGGTGGGAGACGAAAGGCTGGTGGTGAAGGTGTTGATCGCCACAAACACCCCCCACAGGAGACGAATGGCAGACGGGGAAGGCGGTGATCGCCGCAAGCACTGGACCCCCTCCCCCGGGCGGCAGCAGAGACTAACCTTAGGAGGCAGGGGGAATGAAGAACCGGCCCATTCTCCTCTCCGTTCTCCTCCAGGCTGAACAGGAAGTGTCCTGAGACACGATTGGCCAGTGTATCCTGAGACATGATTGGGAGTCCTAAGACTCCCTGGCCAGTCAGGTCTCAGGAGCTGCTTCTTGATTGGGCGGGAGGAGAACCAGGAAGACAATAGCAATATTTATTCACTATTGTCACACATGTGGTTTTCTCGGGGTGCAGTACCCTGCATTATGTCCACGGATCCTCTCTGGTACTGCTGAGGAAGGCTGCCGTGAGTGCTTCAGGAGCCTTGTGAGTACAGACCCCCACAGGGGATCCCTGGTACTTGTGCTGTTAGATCCCCCTCTGGGCGCCAGAACTCAGCTACTGGGTTCAAGCTAAAGGGGACACTGGATAGTGATTGGAAGAGGCAAATTTCACTGAGTTCCTTCTGCTATAAAGGGACTTGTTCATTCCATACAGGCGTTGTATGGTACTTCAGATAATCTGCTATACAGTTCTATTGAGAGAGTTGTCCTCACCTATGAATAGTTAATTTGGAACATTCTACTAATTCCCTTCTCCTATCCAAGTTCTCCAAATAAAATACAAAAACAAATCCCCAAGACTGGTCATTGAAGATAACGAACGGAAGTTGAAAATGTTCTCTAACTGGCTGTGGATTATCAGTAGGAGACAGTGACCCAGGCAAACCAATATCCAAGTGGCTCCTGCAGGGATACCGCTACAATTATATTATATTAGGGGGTCAGTGTACAGATGGAAATAAGTGTATCAGTTGGGACAACTCTAACAGTGGGATATTTTACCTATCCTGAAACTTGCCTGGAATCATTTCAATGCTAGTAAAGGAAGTGAGCAAAAATTGTTAGGCCAATAATCCAGCCACTGGCATAATCAATTGTAATGTCCAGAGAAAGGTCAGGACATGTTTGAGATGGTTGGATGGATGGATGAGTGCATAGATGGTTAATTGTCTACTGGGTAATTGCTAGAAAATTTTTAGTGCTACGATGGAGGCTGGGTTGCTGTGTTGCTGATACAGTATCATCAGTGCTGTCAGGAACTAGCAAAACAGTTGGATGTGTATTTGTGTCTAGCCTTGGAATAACTTGTGCACTTTATTCACCCAACGTGGTTTTAAGGTGAGGTGTCAGCTAGACCATGGCTTAGGCCGGTCATTTGCAGCTATTAGAGTGTAGGTTACTTTGTATGGATAATAGGGGGTCATTGTGGAGTTGGCTTGCCCCATCTCCTGGTGGGAGGATGCAATTTGCAATCACAGACAAAAGTAAAATGCAGTACCAGTCTGCAGCCTCTAAAGCTGCACCTAGGTAAAAAGTAAAATGGGTACCACCATTGGTCAACACAGCATGTAAAACCCCCTTATTTAGAGGGAAGGGAAAAACATTTTTAGTACATTTGCTGTGTCTCGAAGGCAGTACACATTTTATATAAAAATAGCAGTTTACTATATTAGAAAATACAAGCCTCTAAAGCTGGACATAATTTTGGCCGTTTACAGGGTGTTATTACAAGCTCATCCATAGGGGGCAGCTCATTTTTGGACACCTGTTCACAAAAAGGATGTATTGGGACCGAAAAGCTGTGAATGGAGGCAAATAAATGAATAAAGGGCATAGCGGGCCTTTAGCATGATAAACAATTTACTGATCATGAGAGAAGATAATAAAGGGGAATATAACATTTATCAAAACATTTTTTATAGGGTACCAAACTCTCACAAAGACATTTCTAATGAGTAAAGAAAAAGGTTTACCCCTGCATTCTGAAATAATTCTTCACTGTAAGAGCTCCGAATATGAAACAGACTTCCCCAGGAAATGGTTCTTAAAGATCTAGTGGCGTACTTCATAAAAGTGTTGAGTGAGAAATGGAAATGAAGACAGCAGCTGCTACTTACATGTATGACATGGTAGAATGTTACTCCAGAAAGTTATCTAATTTCCTTTAACTGTCTAAGTTTTTGCCTTCCACAGGAAAAGCTGGGCTTAAAGTAGAACTAAAGGTAACACTTTTTTTTGTATTATTTTGGATAGGGTAAAGAAAGGTTAGTAAGGAAGTAAGAGAGCTGTCAGTTTTTTTTTTTTTGCCATGTGTGTCTCATTGAAGATATTTCACTTCACTTCCTGTCCCATAGCCAAAACAGCAAGTGAGAGGAGATTCCTTGAAAGTTGTCACCTGGGTAATTGGTATAGCGGGTCCTCGGGAGACCCAGCCACATGGCTGGACACCCATACTAGTCCCTCTTCTGTCCTTGGCGTAAACTGGACTTCTACCTCTGGCATTTCGGTTTAGTCCTTTGAAATCTATTTCCTTAGGTAAATATGATTGGGGCTTCCATCTGGGACTAACAAACAAATAAGTGGGCTTCCTCTGTGATAAACTGAGTTTTCTCTTCTCTTTATATACAGTAGGTGTATGCTTGATTGGTGTCACCCACAGTATAATTCTGTGATTCACATCTAGTCATTTTTGGCCCCATACTTCCTTAGAGAGGATCATTACATTTCTGCTATTTATACGATTTATTAAGTTAAGGTTAAGGCATTGGACCTGACCACTTTTGAGATATTACCACTTGGTTATATTGTAGCTGGGAGGATCGTCAGATGCTGTAGCAGATCCAGAGCTTCATGTATATATCCTGGCAAGGGAAGAATAAAAAGGCTCCCATAGTGTAAATACAAATGAGCAATTTATTAAAAAAATAGTAACACTCACAGCTAAAATTACTCCAGCATTTGACGATCCTCCCTCCTCCCCTCTCTGCATATACCCTGGCTGGGTTGAGAAGCTGCAGGTGTATTTGACCTCCTATAATTAAGGAGTTTGGTCCCTCTGGTAAGAGAACATCTGTTGAGGTGGTGGATCACACATTGGTGGTGTAGCCTTATTATATTTACTAACTGGATTCCGGTGACTCATTGTGGTGACATCTTGATGAATGAAATGGATACCTAATTTTTTGCATGGACTTCCTTTGCATGGACTATATCAATTTTTCTACATTTTCTTCATGCATTTTTATGTCATTAATTTGTTTGACTATACTTTTCTCTCATATTAGCTTTTTGGGGGGTAGCACAGCCATTTTTAGGAATAGATTGTATATTTTAACAATTTTTTTCCTATGGCAAATAGAAAACTAATATTTTAGCATTACTTTATAGTTTGCCATTTATTTGGAAGTGTGGTGTTATCTCTTGTAATGAGAACACTTCATTTTTGTAAGTCTGACTTTTTAACATCATTCAGCATTAAAATGCCTCACTAGAAAAAGGTCACACTTCTCCCTATCAAAACATTTCTTAGCAGTTTCTACACCCAAGGGATACATAGCAACAAGAATCGATACAAGAACATCACACAACTCTTTGACTTACTAGCAGACAAATATCTGTAGGATCAGTGATCTACTGGGATAGCTCCTCCAACAAAACATTTTCTCATTACAGGACAAAATAGTTTTATGAATTCTAATCACAAAATAAAAACGCAGCTTGTTATACTGAAGCCCAAACAAGTCATATTATTTCTGATGCACAATCACTTTTTTTTGCAAAATGTTATTTGAAGACTTAATCCAACAAATGGTATGAATGGCACCATATTTATATATTGTCTTGATTGGGGAAACTATTCTAAACACGATTAATTCACATTTATATAGTGCAACAGCCCAGCTGTATTTTTTCACTACTGTATAAATGTTCCTTCTCTTATCAACATTTGTTTATGTTGTTTTTTTTCTGCAATTATAATTCAGTTAAATTACTTTAAACTATTTTGCAATGTGCACTAATTTGATTTTGATAATGTAGAGAAAAACAGAGGCAAGGTATCAACACAGATTATGGAAAGAAATATATGCAATCTGTGAGTACAAT
This sequence comes from Glandirana rugosa, assembly GCA_018402905.1. Taxonomy (NCBI): domain Eukaryota; kingdom Metazoa; phylum Chordata; class Amphibia; order Anura; family Ranidae; genus Glandirana; species Glandirana rugosa. The sequence goes on from BLSH010389319.1 coordinate 1,374,043, forward strand.
ATACAGAAAATATATTTCGCTAGCACACCAAGATTAACCAACATTTGTTCACATACTTTAACCGGTTCCCGACCGCACGCTGCCTATTTACGGCGACAGCGTGGACGCATACCACGAATCGCCTTAAATAGGCGGCGATTTACGGACAGGCAGCTAGGGGGCGCAAGCGCACCTGTTGCACTCTGGAGGAGTGTGCCAGCGGCTCGGGTGGACCCGATGTGATGAGCTGCCAGAGGGAAAGAACGGGGAACCACCGTGTTTACATTGGCAGTTCCCAGTTCTGACAGGCGGCATGTAAGATCTATTGATCCCTGTCACTGGGATCAATGAGATCTCTTATGCCCCTGGTAGCCCAGCACCCTCACAGTTAAAACACGCTTAGGAAACACAGTTAACCCCTAGATCGCACCCTGCAGGTTAACCCCTTCACTGCCAGTGACATTTATACAGTAATCAGTGGATATTTAAATTTCTGATCGCTGTATGAATGTCATTGGTCCCAAAAAAAGTGTCAAAAATGTCAGACATGTGCGTTGCAATATCACAGTCCCGATAAAAATCGTAGATTGCCGCCATTAGTAAAAAAAAAAAAAAAATGTAAAAACACCAGAAATTAATTCTCATGGTTTGTAAATGCAGCAACTTTTGCGCAAACCAATCAATAAACGGCGATTGCGATTTTTACCAAAATATGAGGAAGAATATAAATCGGCCAAAACCAATGAATAAATTTGTTTTTTTATATTTTTTTTTTGGATTTGTATTATAGCAAAAAGTAAGAAATATTGTTTTTTTTTGCAAAATTGTTGTTCTTTTTTTGTTTATAGTGGTGATCAGAAATGACGCAGAGGTGAACAAATATCCCCAAAAGAAAGCTCTATTTGTGGGAAAAAAGGATGTCAATTTCGTTTGGGTACACCATTGCACGACCACGCAATTGTCAGTTAAAGCGACGCAGCGCCGAATCGCAAAAAGTGCTCTGGTCCTACAGTGGGAAATCCTTCCGGGATTGAAGTGGTTAAAGTCCTAGGCACAACATTTCATCATTTGTGGGCCAGACAGGGCACCTAATTAATATAATAATGTTAAGATAGCCTTGTTTAAGGTTAGAACAGAGGATGACAAAATAGGAGACATTTGGGATTCTAAAATATATTTATTTATATTCATTATATTTGATTTTTGACTGGAATGGACATGAATTAGAATGTTTGCTAGGCAGAACATTGCTAGTCATGCAGTGCTTGAGCTTAACAGCTTTAGGAGGGCTCATGCATTTCACAACCAACTCCCTATTTTGTAAACTGTAATTTATTATGTCGAGGATTAAAATAAAAAAGATTTCCTTTTATTTTTGTATAACTATCCTATATTAATATATCATGTTTAGTACTTGCAGTCTGCAGATGGTGTTCTAATTTTTTTTTTATTTAAAGTTCACTATGCTAACTTTACCTGTTTTGCTAAAAGCCTACTGTTTTCAGAGATTAAAAGCTGGAGTGCAGCTTGTCTCAGCTGTGAACATTTTGCACAGAAAAGGAGCTTGGTGCCCCCTCCTATATTCTTCCTGCTTGTTTGTTCCTGGAAAGTGCTCAAAACTGAGACAAACTGCACTTATGAAACACCCGTCTCCTTCAAAGCTGTAGTCTGGTTGCCAAGGCAGGAGGGAAAGGAGGCAGATTGGATCTTTTAACTAGGACAACCTAGCAACTTGGGACAAAGTACTACATGTACTTTGTCCCATAGGGGACAGAACTGTAACAAAAATATATAATTAGTCAGAGTAATAACGCACCACACCTACAGTAAAGTCATTATATTATTATTATACAGGATTAATATAGCGCCAACCGTTTGCATAGCGCTTTACAATATTTGCATGGAGCCCCAGACTGAGAGAGACTAAAGGTTGTTTTGTGTTTTATTTTACCACCTCCCCCTCCCTTTAGATTGTAAGCTCTACGAGCAGGGCCCTCCTATTCCTTCTGTATTGAACTGTATTGTAATTGTACTGTGTCCCTTCTTTATTGTAAAGCGCTGCGCAAACTGTTGGGGCTATATAAATCCTGTATAATAATAATAATAATAATATAAAGAGAGACAATACAGCAACAGTACAATTAAAAACAAGATGGTTAGAGACTAAAGCCCTGTACACACAGTTCGACGATCGCATACAACAGGTTGTACTCACGACCGTTGTATGCAAAATCGATCATTTGTATGCGCGATTTGAACAGTCGAACATACGACGGTCGTACAAGGGAGTTGTATGAGCAGACTAGAAAACTTGGTCGTACCAACAAGCTCTCATACGACCGTTGTATTGTGTGTACAGAGCAGTTGGTATAACAAAGTTGTATTGTGCAAAACACGCATGCTCCGAAGTCAGGAATGGCTGGATACTAATTACATGCACCAGAACGTTCTTTCCCCAGCCGTACGATTGTGTAGTGCAGTCAGTATGCTGCATACAACAGCCAACATACGATTGGACGCGATCGTACGTGCGATCGTCGAAACGTGTGTACGAGGCATTAGAGTGGCCCTGTTCCTGTGAGCTTACAATCTAAGAGGGAGGGGCTGGTGAAACAAAAGGTAAGGACTGTGAGGGATGAACTGATGATGGGAGTAGAAGATTCCATCAACGGTTAGGAAGGGACGTATTTTGGAGATGTTTCGGAGGTGAAGTCTGCATGATTTGGACAGTAATTGGATTTGGGCTGAAAGGACAGGTCAGAGTCTAGGATTACACCTAGTACCTTGATGGAGAAGTCAGGGGGAGAGGCACGGGCTACAGGAAAAAGTATGAGCTCAGTTTTAGAAAGATTGAGTTTGAGGAAGTGGTGTGACATCCATGGTGATATGTCAGTTAGTAAGTTAGTAATGCGAGAGGAGACTGAAGGAGGAGGTGAGGAGTAGAGAGATAGATTTGTGTGTCATCAGCATAGAGGTGGTATTGGAAGCCCTGGGAGTTTATTAACAGACCAAGGGAGGAGGTGTAAATGGAGAAGAGAAGGGGTCCAAGGACAGAACCTTGAGGTACCCCAACTGGAAGAGGAAGTGGAGAGGAGGAAACAGAGTTATAGGTCACACTGAAGGAGCGCTCTGACAGGTAGGAGGAGAGTCAGGAGAGAGCAGAGTCTTGAAGACCAAGGGAGTGGAGTTGTTTGAGGAGGAGGGGATGGTCAACAGTATCAAAGGCTGCAGAGAGGTCGAGTAGTACGAGTATGGAGTAGTGGCCATTGGTTTTAGCAGTTAGCAGGCCATCAGTGAGCTTTAGTAGGGCAGTTTCAGTGGAGTGTAGCAAGCAAAAGCCAGACTGTATGGGGTCAAGAAGGTTGCTGTCAGTGAGATTATAGTTTCCTTTCATCATTTCCCTGCATCTTAACCACTTCCCACCTGGCCACTGTATATATACGGCCGGGTGGGAGCTTCCCCATTCTGACAGGACGTGTATGTACGTCCTGCAGAACGGGTGCTCGCAGCGCGGCCATGCAGCGCGCTGTGACTCGATCCTGTGATCAGGATATGGGCGCAGTGATTGGCCCTCCCGATCATGTGACGGCTGTGTCCAATCACGGCCGTCACATTGTAAACAGAGACGAACGTCTCTGTTACAGTTCTCCCCCCGCTGAGCTCAGTGAGAGCTCAGTGCGGGGGAGGGGGGGGAATGTGACAGCTCTCTGCATGATGATGATTTAATGCAAAGAGCTCTCACAGATCGCCCCCCACACATTGCACCAAGCACCACTGATACCCCTGTCCCCCTACACATCAGTGTCCCCATAAAACAGTCCCCAAAACATGTGTCTGTCCCCGTCACATCTGTCACCATACACAAAACATCTGTCTGTCCCCGTCACATCTGTCACAGTCCCCAAAACATCTGTCTGTCCCCGTCACATTTGTCACCATACACACAACATCTGTCTGTCCCCGTCACATCTGTCACAGTCCCCAAAACATCTGTCTGTCCCCGTCACATCTGTCACCATACACAAAACATCTGTCTGTCCCCGTCACATCTGTCACAGTCCCCAACACATCAGTATCATTTTTGGTCAAAATTTATGAAGAGAAATTTATTTATTTGCAAAATTTTATAACAGAAACGAAGAAAAATGCATTGTTTTTGAAAATTTTCAGTCTTTTTTAATTTATAGCACAAAAAATAAAAAAAACAAGGGGTGATTAAATACCACCAAAAGAAAGCTCTGTTTGTGTGAAAAAAATGATAAAAATTTCATATGGGTACAGTGTCGCATGACCGCGCAATTGTCATTCAAACTGCAACAGCGCTGAAAGCTGAACATTTGTCCGGGAAGGAAGGGGGTTTAAGTGCCCAGTATTGAAGTGGTTAACCTAAGAAAAAAGTTGTAACACATTGCAGTTTACCAATCTTTAGGTGTGGTGGCTGCATTAGATTCCTTTTTCAGGCATTTTTCTTTTATGATGTAGGAATTTAACAAGCTTTTAAATGTGCTAGTGACATATTTTGACTAGTTCTAGAAATGTCATAGTTAAAGCTGGAATCATGTGCAGTGGGAAAATATTGATTATTTTAAGCTGGCGGGATTACCGAGCACCTTCCCCTCTACTCATCTACATAACATACGTGGGTGATATGTAATTAACATAGGTGAACTGCGCAAGGCACACTTTTTGTGGTAAAACTGCAGGGTGCACAGGAACGTACAGTACAAGCCTCTGGATTTCTGTCAGAATCAACGGGTACTTTTTTGTCACTTTTGCACTAAGTGACCAGATAACACAAAATGTTTTCAATTGTATATTTAACAGACCAAAAGGAGTAAGTAAGAAATTCCTTTGTTAGGGTTTAGAAATACTCTGGGGGCCTCATAAGGCCCTTTCTCAAACTGTGATTTTTAAGCACAATAGATGCACAGAAAACCATTGTACAGGGTGGGCCATTTATATGGATACACCTTAATAAAATGGGAATGGTTGGTGATATTAACTTCCTGTTTGTGGCACATTAGTATATGTGAGGGGGGAAACTTTTCAAGATGGGTGGTGACCATGGTGGCCATTTTGAAGTCGGCCATTTTGAATCCAACTTTTGTTTTTTCAATAGGAAGAGGGTCATGTGACACATCAAACTTATTGGGAATTTCACAAGAAATGGTGTGCATGGTTTTAATGTAACTTTATTCTCTCATGAGTTATTTACAAGTTTCTGACCACTTATAAAATGTGTTCAATATGCTGCCCATTGTGTTGGATTGTCAATGCAACCCTCTTCTCCCACTCTTCACACACTGATACCAGCACCGCAGGAGAAATGCTAGCACAGGCTTCCAGTATCCGTAGTTTCAGGTGCTGCACATCTCGTATCTTCACAGCATAGACAATTGCCTTAAGATGACCCCAAAGATAAAAGTCTAAGGGGGTCAGATTGGGAGACCGTGGGGGCCATTCAACTGGCCCACGACGACCAATCCACTTTCCAGGAAACTGTTCATCTAGGAATGCTCGGACCTGACACCCATAATGTGGTGGTGCACCATCTTGCTGGAACTATGATGTCGGTGATAGGGAATTGCTGGCCATCAAGTCGGCTTTGGAGGAATGGCGGTACCTCCTGGAAGGAGCAGCTCACCCAGTATTGGTTTTTACTGACCATAAAAACCATAAAAAACATATGCTGTGAAGATACGAGATGTGCAGCACCTGAAACTACGGATACTGGAAGCCTGTGCTAGCATTTCTCCTGCAGTGTTACTATCAGTGTGTGAAGAGTGGGAGAAGAGGGTTGCATTGACAATCCAACACAATGGGCAGCACATTGAACACATTTTATAAGTGGTCAGAAACTTGTAAATAACTCATGGAATAAAGTTACATTAAAACCAAGCACACCATTGCTTTTCGTGTGAAATTCCCAATAAGTTTGATGTGTCACATGACCCTCTTCCTATTGAAAAAACAAAAGTTGGATTAAAAATGGCCGACTTCAAAATGGCCGCCATGGTCACCACCCATCTTGAAAAGTTTCCCCCCTCACATATACTAATGTGCCACAAACAGGAAGTTAATATCACCAACCATTCCCATTTTATTAAGGTGTATCCATATAAATGGCCCACCCTGTATAATAAAAATAGGTTAAAACACTAAGTAACAGTTGTTTTGCTCAATGTGAAGACCATCTGAATGTTTTTAAAATCTCAGCAAAAAAATGAAAATGAAAAATGTATGCAATGTTAATTACAGCACTATATAAAAGACCCAAACTACATGTCCACATAGACATAACATTCTTTAATAGGTTAACGACCAGCTCACGTACATTTACTGCTGCAGAGTGGCAGCATAATGCGAATCGCCGTCTATAAACGGCGATTCGCACAGGTGCTGCTAGGGGGCTCGCCGCACGCTCCCTCAGTATGGCTGCGGGTCGCTTACTACACAGGAAGAACGGGGACCCGTCGATGTAAACACATCGGTTCCCCGTTCTGACAGGCGGCATGACAGAGATCTATTGATCCCTGTATTCGGGATCAGTTAGATCTGTTATGCCCCTGCCAGCCCAGCCCCCACACAGTTAGAACACACCTTGGGAACAGAGTTAACCCCTTGATTGCCCCCTGCAGGTTAACCCCTTTCCTGCCAGTGACATTTATACAGTAATCAGTGGCTATTTTTAGATCTGATAGCTGTATAAATGTCAATGGTCCCAAAAAAGTGTCAAAAATGTCCGATCTGTCCGCCACAATTTCGCAGTCCCGATAAAAATCACAGATGGCCGACATTACTAATAAAAAAAAAAAAAGTAAAAATGCCATAAATGAATTCTCATGGTTTGTAAACGCAGCAACTTTTGTGCAAACCAATCAATATACGCTGATTGTGATTTTTTTTTTTTTTTACCACAAATATGAGGAAGTATATATATTGGCCAAAACTGATGAATGCATTTGTTTTTATAGAGACAGTACGGCGGACAGTCTTGCCCCTTGGCTACAC
>BLSH010389319.1:1381042-1392089 GCA_018402905.1 Glandirana rugosa
TATATATATATATATATATATATATATATATATATATATATATATATATATATATATATATATATATATATATATATATATATATATATTTTTTTTTTTTGGATATGTATTATAGCATCCCTGTCTCATATAAAAAAAAGAGGTAAAAATGTGGGACTTTGATTGAGACATGCAGAAACACATGTCTCCATCCCTATGTTATCCATAACAAGATCAAACATCATACCCTCACAAGGTTTGCCAAGGCTTGGGGGCAAGGGTGGACCAGGCTAGGCCAATACTAATAAGATGGGCTGAATTTAGTGATGATATTTCACCGTTTATTCACTGCTCATAGTGGGACCTGACATTCTATAGCTACCTTCTCCATTCAGACTTGAAATCACAGCAGCTGATAGAGGAACATTTTTCAGCGCCAGCTATGAGATGTCATGTGCCCAGAGGAAAAGGAAGCTGATGCTGGAAGATGTGAAAATGTGCATCACAATGAACCATGCCCTTTCAGAAAACCCACATCAGTGAGGCAACATGGCACATATTGCATATTTCATGTTCTTTAGCCTATAAAAACCTGTCTCTACCTTGAACTGGCTAGTTAGATATGCTTAACAACCCCCTCACCAGGCCAAATTTTCCTAGTCCTCTTCTGCCCTAGAGTGTAGAGACTGAAGGAAACATTGAGGGCATACAGAATTGGGTGCAGCTTTGCACAGTAACCAATCTTCTAATTTCAGCTTATTCAATTAAGCGTTGACAATAAAACCTAGACGCTGATTGGTTACTATGCACAGTTGAATCAGAGTCTATGTGCACCAGTTTTAGTAAATCCCCCTCAGTTTGTCCTATCGGTATCAGTACTCCTAAAGATGAGGACTAGAGTAGAACAAACTATCACCCTGTTATGCTAACAATTCTGTTCTAATTAATTGTAACTGTAAAAGCTATAAAAAATGTTACCAACACAAATCTACGTTGTACAAACTGCGCAGGGATAGCACCAGTGAGGACCCAGCTGGTCTTGAGACACAGCAGGAAGGGAAAGTGGATCTCTGCAAACAATACAAAATTCCCTCTTAGGCAGTTGTCACTGGAGCATGTACAGTGCATCCGGAAAGTATTCACAGCGCTTCGCTGTTTCCACATTTTGTTATGTTACAGCCTTATTGCAAAATTGATTAAATGTATTATTTTCTTCAAAATTCTACAAACAATGCTCCATAATGACAATGTGAAAGAAGTTTGTTTGAAATCTTTGCAAATGTATTAAAAATTAAAAAAAAAACAAAAAAAAACCACATGTACTTACAGTAAGTGTTCACAGCCTTTACTCAATACTTTGTTGAAGCACCTTTGGTACCAATTACAGCCTCAAGTCTTTTTGAATATGATGCTACAAGCTTGGCACACCTATTTTTGGGCAGTTTCTCCCATTCTTCTATGCAGGACCTCACAAGCTTCATCAGGTTGGATGGGAAAGGTTGGTGCAAAGCCATTTTCAGATCGCCCCAGAGATGTTCAATTGGGTTCAAGTCTGGGCTCTGGTTGGGCCACTCAAGGACATTCACAGAGTTGTCCCGTAGCTACTCCTTTGTTATCTTGGCTGTGTGCTTACAGTCATTGTCCTGTTGGAAGATGAAAGTTTGCCCCAGTCTGAGGTCCATAGCAGATTCATCTTTCCCTTGATCCTGACTAGTCTCCCAGTTTCTGCTGCTGAAAAACACCCCCACAGCATGATACTGCCATCACCATGCCACCACCATGCTTCACTGTAAGGATGGTATTGACCAGGTGAGGAGCGGTGCCTGGTTTCCTCCAGACATGACGCTTGCCATTCAGGCCAAGAGTTCAATCTTCATTTCATGGCCACTAGGAAGCCTGGGTATACCAGCATGGACCGCAGGGCAGAAGTGATGTCATCGGAGGTGGGAAGTGGCTGCAATCAATAAGCTACGTGCTCAGAGCTTCAGCTCTCTCTACTGGCCAGTAGAAGGAGCTGAAGCTCCGAGTGCATAGCCTATTAATTGCAGCCACTCTCCACCTCCAATGACTTCACTTCTGCCCTGCGGTCCATGCCGGTATACCCAGGCTTCCTAGTGGCCATAGGACCCTTCACCCTGCTCCTCCAGCTGCCGCAGTTCCCTGGCAAACTACAGCATCCGCAGGATGGATCCAAGCAGCTTCCCCACAAATCTGATCGGCATGTTTTACACTTCTATCCTGTGAGTGTATTTCACCATTGCAATAAATTCTGTCTTTTAATACTACACTCAGGTAGCGTTTCCTGTTCTTCACCCCCCTCTGAATTCAGATCAGAGTTGCCATTCTCAAGTAGACTGTGCTTGCACTGCATTGTTAAAAGAAGTTGTTACAAGAGACATAGCTATCAGTTCTGTCACAGCTGATTCCCAACTGTGTAGTGGATGGTAAGTAGCTGGCCACACCTAGTTCTTTCCATTTCTTTCTTGATTGATAGCATTGTCTCTGTTGATGACCCCCCCCCCCCCAACGTGAGCTGCACTGTTTGGGATGGGGAGTGCGTGAGGCACGATTGAAGAAGGATTTCAATTAGTCAGTGAGTGTAAAGCCTAGAACATGCTGCAAGTTTTTTTCATTCAACACAGCGGGCTGAACAAAAAAAGACTCACAGCGCTCTTCCCTGCTGTTCTATTTTGTTCTGACAGCCCCCCCCCCGCCAGAACAGTCAGTTTTTCCAGCCATTGAGAGCGCTAATCGGGTGTCAGTCGGCAGACCTTTTTCAGTCATTCCCCTTCGACAGAAGCTGGCCATTTGGCTGTTTCTACTGAACCAGCCGATGCCGTCCGACATTCGGCCCCTGTGTACGGGGCTTAAAATATTTTTTTTGTTTAGATTATGAGGTCTGTGTATATATAGTAACTGGATCTGGAAGTCGCTTTGACTGTCATGCAGGTGCCTTTAGTTGTATTTTAAGACAACATGCCCAGCTTCTAATGTTATGCACTTCTTGGCAATTTATGTAAGCCTCTTCATTTTTTCCTGTAAAACTTGTTGAATTGCCTACCTAATTTAGAAAATTCTTTATTACTGATCTATAGAACCATTGGGATATTGACATGTAACAGTAGGGAACTCTTTATGGTGTAGCTTATAAGATCTGTTCCAGAGATGGCATTTTATGATAACAGAGACAGACAGACTGAAACAGCTGGTTTCATGGGGAAAAATAATTTCAGAGCATGCAACTGACAATTTCAATCACATTCAGGTAAAATGAGTAAAAGGTTTGTACCTCACAAGAGCCTGGCAACTATGGACGGCAGTGTCGACTTTTTTTAAATTGAGCCTTGTGGAATTCATTGTATAGCCACAATCAAAACAGCTGCCAGCAGGAATGCATGCCAGAGATCTTTTTGGTATGTAAAAAAATATTGCTTGGAACCTTGACAGCTCACAGTCTTGACAGTTGTGAGTATTCTCAATGGAGCATTTTACCTATGTTTGAAAGGGTGGTCGTGACTGCTGAGCCATGACGACACATGGCATGCCTGACCTGAAATAATGGGCAGATATTTACTGCAAACTAAAGAACACATACTGAAATTATATTCTTGTGTAAAAGAAACCCTGCTGAGGCTCCTGTTAAAATGGTCAATCTTTAAAGGTTTTCTTTGTAGGAGGATGTACTGTTTTCTGAAAATAAGCAAAAAATACATTTTGCCCAGTTTGGCTGGTAGGAGCCATTTGATCAATAGTCAGAAATGACCCTCTGCTATTGCCCATCATATTGTGCTTTTATAAAACATATCTATACTGAAATGTTATGTTAGAGCTACATTATTGGTCTTGATTGGATATATAAAGGTGACTTGGTGCCTAGACATTGGCAAATAATGCCTAGGTTGGTACTCGTGAAGATGAGATAACATCATATTGCTTCTAGTAACTGTATGCAAATCCTTTTGGGTTGAGTGAAGCAGGGTTTAAAACTGAACTACAGGTATGATATTAATTGTATAGTAAGTATGCCAATTTCATATCCGAGGGACCACTGTGGAAGCTGACCACAGGGGATCGCTCACTTGTCACAGATGACATTCATAGAATGCCCTGTATTTTTTTCAATGAATACAAGGTGTTTTCTGGTTGGATGAGGTGGAGATCGTGACATCGCTGCCCCTCTTCCAATCAGAAAAAAACCTTGTATTCATTGAAGAAAATCTCTGCAGCTGCCCCTCTGGTCAGTGTTCAGTGGGATAGTCACTCAACAAAGGACCTGGAAGTTTGTGGTGATTGCTGTAGTAGCTCCAAATGCTTCAGTGATATTCATCTTCCACGGTGGTCTCTCAGGTATGAGATATTAATATTTACATTGGTCTAAGCTGGACCAATGTAAGTGTGCAATGTTCTCCACAAAGGGTCTCCACAATGTGTAGCCGGTAGTGGAGCCTTTCAGCTTTACAGCTGGTTCCCAACTGTGCGTGCACGAAGTGCGCTGCGCTTTCTAACTGGCCTGGCGGGGGAGGAGGGGGCCAAACTTCTGAGGGGCGGCGCTGCAGCTCTGTCTCCAAAAGTGGGGAGGGGTACCTGTCAAAAACAGATACCCGTTCCCCCCTTCCCCCTGAATGGTGCCAAATGTGGCAACGGAGGGGGGGAAGAAACAGAGAAGCGGAGGTTCCACTTTTGGGTGGAACTCCGCTTTAATCAAAAGCTGCCTCAGTACATCTAGGACAAACAAAAACAACAAAAGGTTTAGATAGAGTTACACTTTAAGCTTCAAAATTCCAGCCTTGACAGTGAGAGCCACATATACCCATTAGCTGACATGTGTCACTGCCATCATTGGGAAACAATTATTTTTTATATTCCCGATGTGAAACCAGGGTTATGAACACACATGTGAGGTATAATTGATAGTATGAGTATATTTTTTGACTTTGATTTAAAGCTCAACTTCAGGCAGATATAAAGGACACAAATTAATATAGATTTGTATTCACTAATATATCATTGCATGTTGTTTTTTTAAATGCAAGTACTGTTAGTATCTGGTATAAGCCTTTTGAGATCAGCTTGCTGCTTCTCCTTTCGCTGTCCATTCACAGGCTATGGGAGGAATAAGACCTACAAGTGTCACTTAACTGCAGCAGAGAAAAACCAAGATCTCCTGCTCTGCCAGACAGCGCTATACTGTACAGCATTGCTGTGTAAATCTTAAAATTCGATATGCAAGGTATACATAAATGCAATGTATTTTATCAGTGTATTTAGCTGATTGCCTGCTGTTCAGCTTTAGCTTCAGGAATAGAATAAGGTTTAGTAGTTAGATTGATGTTAAAGCGGAGTTCCACTCAAAAGTGGAACTTCTGCTTTAAGGGAAGGTGACCCCCCAGCATGCCAAAATTGGCAGGTCATTTTTTTGGAGTGGCAGCGGGGACCCTGTTTTGACAGGGTCCTAGCTGCACTTCCTCCTCTGGCTCTGTGGCACAGGAAATAAGTTGACCTTCCCCCCTCCCCCAGGAGATACACCAGCCATTTACAAAGTACGGCCGGGCTTGAGGCCAAAGCCGGGCGCCCACACTTGTGATGCCGGCGCGGCATGAAGGAGGGGGAGAAGAGGGAGGCTTCGAACGGCCGCATCGCTGGACCCTGGGACAGGTAAGTGTCCGATTATTAAGAGTCAGCAGCTATACTTTTTGTAGCTGCTGACTTTTAATAGGGTGGAACTCCACTTTAAGTTTAAACTCAGTTCCAGCCCCTTGTTGTTTTCCCCTCCTCCTATTGGAGCTCCCCCGTACCCTTTTAATAAGTCAATATATTTACCTTTTACTCTAGATGTCTTCAACCTGATTTGTTGTCATCACAGGTCATCTTTGCTCTTTTCTTTCTGTGGCACTGGATGGATCCTAAATGCCGCGGAGAACTTTGCCACATAATAATGTGGCTCCACTCTCTGTATTATCCACATGAGACACACTTCTTTGATGCCCTGGGCTCAGTGCAAGTGAATTGAATGGCACTGGGCACCAATCAGCCTGGAAAAAGAGTGTGGGCAGAATTGTAACCGGGTGAACCTGCAGGGGGCAGCGCCAGAGAGGAGATGAGTATAGCAGCCAAAACAGATTTTTAGAAAAAAATAATTCTTTGTTTAAAAAAAAACAGCAGTACAAATACAAATAACATAGATAGAATATTATAAAATACCCTTTGCAGAAACCAATGGGCATGACAATAGCAACAAGACACAAGGGTCACAAAGGCTGAAAGTGCAATGGTACCTATCACAGTCATATGAGCCATAACTGCTTTTTTATTTACTGCTACTGGTGACTGAAATTTTGTAGTTGTTGCCAAGCTGAAGTTGGGGTTTAAGTTCATAGATTTGGTTGAACATAATACTAACTTTAGGGTTTACATTGAAGTTAATGACCTTTTAGTTTTGATTTGTTTCATGGTGTGATCAGGGTATAACTCAGGGGCGTATCATGAAATAGGTGGGCCCGTGTGCAAGCCCACACCGGCTGTCAACCAGGGAGAGATCACCCATAGGTGCAGTGTGGTTCAGAGCAGAGTGGGCCCCCCCACCGCTCAGGGCCCGTGTTCAGTGAACACCCTGCACCCATGGATGATACACAACTGGTATAACTATTGCAGCATACACATTTAGTGCCAAAAACTTTTGTGCATAAATTTGTGGTGCCAAACTTCAGCACCAAAAATAAGCAGGCTAGTTTTCAGAAGCAAAAACATACATATTGTCTCCTCACAGTATCAGTCTCAGCTGCTGAAGGCAGAGGCGAATCTAGGCTTTGTGAGGCCTTAAGCAAAACTTAGACATGAAGCCCTACTCATGCCCATAATGGGAGAAATAAGCTCCAGAGCTCCAGAAGTCTTAGGTTACGTGAGAGAGGAGTGTGATAGGGCTCTTAACGCTGTCTGCGTACAGCAGCATTAAGGTGTCATTTCATTTCTTAAATAAAGTCATGTTGCAGAGGTGTAACTAGAACCTTCAGGGCCCCAGTGCAAAGAACTATAGAGGGCCCCTTGACCCGAGCCTTGGGGCTCTTTACTCCCATTGCAGGGCTCTTTTTATGGTCCCCACAGCGGGACCCTTTTACATGATCTGCAGCGGCCCCTTTCCTGCCCTTACATTATAATCCCCCCTTACATTAGAGTTTCCAGTATTCCCTGAGTCCCCTTTACATCAGAGTACCCCTTTACAGTACATCAGAGTCTGCAGTGTTTGCCTTACAGTGCAAGGGGAAACTCTGCGGACCCTGATGGAAAGGGGAACACTGCGGACCCTGATGTAAAGGGGAACTCTGCTGACCCTGATGTAAAGGGGAATGTTGTGGACTTTGGTGAAAATGAGAACTCTGGTGTAAGAGGTTCTCTGATCACCACAGCCCCCCTTACATCAGAGATACAAGAGTTCTCCCTTAACTCAGAGTCCGCAGATTTCCTCCTGCACTGTAACTCTGCTAACTCTGATGTAAGTGGGAGCTCTGCAAACTCTGATGTAAGGGGGGCTCTGGTGGCTAGAGAACCTCTTATACCAGAGTTCCCCTGTACACCAGATTCTACAACATTCCTCTTTACACCAGAGTCTGCAGAGTAAATACACTAAAGTAAAGGGGTTCACTGATGTAAGAGGGGAGTCAGGACACTGATATGTCGCCCCTCGACTCGCCCCTTAGATCTGTGACCTTCAATAGAGTGACTGACTGACTGACACACTAACCTGTAATTGCCTGCAGGCTTTGGTCCTCCTCTCCTCTGCACCCCCTCTTGCAGATGCTTTCAAATTTGCTTTAAGGCACCAAGCATCATGATGTCACCACGCACTTGACCCGCGGCCCGCCAACTACAACCTCACCCGCTCAAAGCAATCCCTGCCCAAGCCAAATCCCAGCCAAGCCTGAGCCAAACTCAGCTGGTTACTAATCGTCCAGCTAGACGTGGGCCCAACGGGAATTGGCTTGGGATGGGGGGGGGGGGGCTGCTGATTAGGTGTGCCAGGGGGGAGAAGAAGCTCGGGGACATGAGTAGTTTTAACCAGCACTTTTCTGCTGTTTACAGACAGCAGGAAAGTGCCCTTTTTAGTGGCAACACTGCTTGGGGCCCCTTTCATAGTGGTGGAAAACCAGGGCCCCAGTCGCTAGTGTGACCTTTGTGACCCTGGTAGTTCTGCCACTGTCACGCTGCAAATCAGCTGTTCGGCCCACTTAATTGAGACAGAGCTCATAATGCTGCCTGAGCACCGCATCATTAAAATCCCTCAAAACTGGTGTACCTTAGGCAACCGCCTAATTTGACTGATTAAAGAGCCACCTCTGGCTGAAGGTCCCTGGCCTACACTATATTCCTCTGATTACAACATCAATGGATTCTGTGTAGCTTTGAGGTCACTGACAATTTCATAAACTACACAAGCAATGAGGGTAATTTATTGAAAGAGAAGAGGATATTCACCAAAGTGAATGTTAGTAAATACTGTACGTTTGAAGCATTTTTACTCTAGATACCCGACCAAGTGCCAGAGGAAAAATCTTGTTTCTTTTGCATGACATATTTTAGGGCTTGGTTTACAAAGTGAAGTTTGCCTAATTTATAAACATGGAAAGGGAAATTGGTGTGGTCTGCGGCTCCACACATGATTGGTCTCCAACCTATGTTACCACAAGGAGAGGAAAGGGTTGGTCAGGGGGACTTTAAATGAGTACCAATCACTGGTAAATAGTAAGACCATGTAAACAATTTATTCATCTGTTGGTGAGCATATCACATGGCAATGATTAAAAACGTCATCATCAAATGTATGGACATGGTACATAAACAGCATAATTGTACAGCATGGACCCATATACATGGCCATACAGATAACATGACCCAAGAAACAGGCCATTGATACATCGTACTATATTGATATGCCATAATTAGATGTGTGTCAGATGATCTTAAAATGTATAATGAATGTATATTGATCATAATTGCATCCCAAAGCTCGACGCGTTTCGTGGCTGGGGCCACTCATCAGGAGCGGATGCTCTGGCGTATCTATAAAAAGGGGGAGTATCCATAAATCAGAAAATCAAAATAGTAAAGCTCGAAAAGAACAAAGTAAAAATGATTGAATGTAGAGGGAAAGGATTGCCTGATCCCAAACAACTTACATGGCGTGTATATGCAAGGGGCATGCGTTGGAAAGGACCCGGGGAGTCACTGGATAGGTCTCTCCCGGGAGCTGAGGTGGCACACCGGGGCACTCGGGCTGGGCACACACGGGGCAAAGGTTCCCAAAGAGAAGGTAGTCTCCATAGATAGTAATTGATCCATGTGTGTCTGTAAAAATATATAAATATATATGGAACACCCATTAATGATGGATAGGTTAAGTTGAAATTGTACCAGGGAGTGTATGAAGATACCAAAAGAGTTGTGTGGTAAGAGAAGAAGAAACTGGCTGAAAAGAACTCTCTGAGGATCTGAAAAAAAGAATGGTTGCTCTACATAAAGATGGCCTAGGCTATAAGAAGATTACCAATACCCTGAAACTGAGCTGCAGCATGGTGGCCAAGACCATACAGTGGTTTAACAGGACAGGTTCCACTGAGAACAGGCCTCGCCATGGTCGACCAAAGAAGTTGAGTGCACGTGCTCAGCATCATATCCATAGGTTGTCTTTGGGAAATAGACGTATGAGCGCAAACAGTTTGCTGAAGACAAGCAATAAGGACATGGATTACTGGAACCATGTCCTGTGATATGATGAGACCAAAATAAAGTTATTTGGTTCAGATGGTGTCAAGTGTGTGTGTGGTGGCAACCAGGTGAGGAGTACAAAGACAAGTGTGTCTTGCCTACTGTCAAGCATGGTGGTGGGAGTGTCATGGTCTGGTGCTGCATGAGTGCTGCCAGCACTGGGGAGCTACGACATACTGAAGCAGAGCATGATCCCCTCCCTTCGGCGACTGGGCTGCAGGGCAGTATTTTAACATGATAACGACCCCCAAACACACCTTCAAGATGACCACTGCCTTCCTAATGAAGCTGAGGGTAAAGGTGATGGACTGGCCAAACATGTCGCCAGACCTAAACCCTATTGAGCATCTGTGGGGCATCCTATAATGTAAGGTGGAGGTGCTCAAAGTCTCTAACATCCACCAGCTCTGTGATGTCGTCATAGAGGAGTGGAAAAGGACTCCAGTGTAGTGTTGAGCGAACCCGGACTGTAACGTTCGGGTCCGTACCGAACTTTCGGGTGTCCGGGCACGGGCATTCAAAAATCGTTCGGGTTCGGTCCGGGGTTCTGCTATTTTACTCCACGTGTTGAGAAGCTGCAGGGCAGCCAATCAACAAGCGTTTCACTGATTTGCCCTTAGAAGCCACCACAGCCATGCCTACTAATGGCATGGCTGTGATTGGCCAGTGCATCATGTGACCCAGCATCTTTATAAGCTGGAGTCACAGTGCTGCAGTCACATGCTCCTTGGGTTAGTGTAGGGAAAGGAAGCTGAAAGCGTGAGGGAGAGATTAGAGACATTTTAAGACCTGATCCTGCATCCTGAGATATATTACTTTACTACTGCTGTCTGTGCTGTTGCTCTGAGGACAGATAGCAGAAATTATAGATTTTACATACCGCTGCTTTGAGTTGCAGATCAAACTCTGCATAAAACAACGATCGCTACAATCGTGCTCAACGATCAGATTGTTGGACTAATTTGAGATTTCAAATACAGACGTTGAGTTTCGTCGCCATACATTTTAGATATTAAAGACGATAGACAGGAGTCTCGTTGTCGTGTCTGTCGTCATCATTTCATTATATAGAGTCCTACGTCCTAGTCCAGAATTTTACAGAGATTAGAGAGGGAGTGCGAAAGTCGAAGGAAAGGGATGTGATTGGGTTCCTCGTACACTGACGTCGTGACACTGAGGTCGAATATTTCTACGACCCAGTGTACTACGTGACCGGTTAGTGTCGGTACGGTAATCATCCGTACCGACACCACCGAAGATTCCCGTTTAGTCACTTTGCGAACAACTAACCGACGGGACGTCGAAGAGT
>BLSH010389319.1:1395861-1407816 GCA_018402905.1 Glandirana rugosa
TTCACGGGATGTTTTTTTTCTGTACCTTGTGCAGAATAAACATTTAGACCGGACTCACACAGCCATTCATATACTTCTTTTTTTGAATAGGCCTCAATACAAAAAAAAAAACATGTTGGCTACCTCCTCCTACTCCTCTACCACCGCCACTTCCACCTACACTGCCACGGTCACGGCCTAGTCAAACTCTAGGCTCCTACTCCACATCCACCCCCCTTCCCATTTTTTTATTTGATTTTAATTTATTTTCCCTATCCCCATTTTTTTGTAGGGCACTTGCCCTAGTTTGAAGATGATTTTAGAACAGTTATATGGCTTCTACCGTTAATTAATACTTTTCAGACACAGTTTGAAGATGATCCACATTCACCTCCATTTTTGCATTTTTTATGTTTTTATTTTTTTTTAAATATTTAAAGTTATTTCCCTGTCCCCATTTCTTTGTAGGTCACTTGTCCCACCCTTACCCCCATTTCCTTCCTTTTGCAGCCCTCTAGATCTTTCCAGGACTTTGTTACAGCCATTTTTGTGCCTAAAAGTTCGGGTCCCCATTGATTTCAATGGGGTTCGGTGTCCGTGCGATCGTTCGGGTTCCGTCCGGACCCGGACTTCGTCCCGAAGTTCGGCCGGACCAGCAGAACCCGAACTTCCAGAGGTTCGCTCAACTCTACTCCAGTGGCAACCTGTGAAGCTCTGGTGAACTCCATGTCTAAGAGGGTTAAGGCAGTGCTGGAAAATAATGGTGGCCACACAAAATATTGACACTTTGAGCCCAATTTGGACATTTTCACTTAGGGGTGTACTCACTTTTGTTGCCAGCGGTTTAGACATTAATGGCTGTGTGTTGAGCTGTTTTGAGGGGACAGCAAATTTACACTTTTATACAAGCTGTACACTAACTACTTTACATTGTAGCAAAGGGTCATTTCTTCAGTGTTGTCACATGAAAAGACAGAATAAAATATTTTAAAAAATGTGAGGGGTGTACTCACTTTTGTGAGATACTGTAAAAGCTGGTGACAAAAATTGTTGCACTAAGTCTTTATGCCTAGTCATAAAGTTAGTGGACAGACCTCAAGTGTCAGCTAGTCAAAAAAATTATCAGAGAAAGCATAGAGTATTATGCGACACAAAAGGCAAAAATTAAGAAAATAAGAAAAAAAGGAAAAAAGAAAAAAAAAAGGAATATGTCACATGGTATAAATTGTACCCGATCGAGGTAATCCCTATTGGGTTGTTTGACCTGTTTAATCACCATCCCACGAAGCTCATGGATTTGGTGCTTGAATACCACAAAATGTACCGTTACGGATTTGTTCATCCTTTTCAGTCTTGATCAGGGCCACCCTAAATTCGCTTCTATGTTTCTGAAACCGTTTTTTAAATGGGCCGATCATTTTTCTCACATAGGTCAATGAGCAAGGGAATTTTAAAATGTACACGCAAAAATCTGTGTTGCAATTGAAATACTCTCGTATCTGATATTGATTGCCCCTGTGTGGGTGTGAAAAATGCTTGCCGCAAATTAGTGAATTGCACACATTACAGTTGTAACATTTGTAGCACCCCGTTTTCTGGGGTATCTTGGGTGTAGTCTTGACATATTTATGTCTGGGGTCGGCCTGTATCAAATGGTTGCATAGTGTCCTACCATGTTTATACGCTATCAGAGGTTTGGTCCTGATGGTGGGTCCTAAGGCCCTGTCGGATTGCAAAATATTCAAATATTCAAATTATACTGCCTGTTTAATTGCAACCGATTCGTGATTGTATGTGTGGACAAACAGTGCCTGATCTACAGGGCCAGAGGCTCTAGGTCTATTGGATAAGGCTTTGGCCTTAGTGGGGTACCCACGTTCCAGAAACTTGTGATACATTATCTCAAGTTGTTTTTTTTTCTGTCGTTTTCATCTGAACAGATGCGTAAAACCCTCACAAATTGTGAAATGGGTACATTCTTACGCAAATGTGCAGGATGTGCACTCTGGAAATGCAACAAAGTGTTTCTGTCAGTGGGTTTGGTATACAGAGGCGTAGTAAGCAGCAGCGGCTGGTGAAATTTTAGGATGGGGGGCGCCAGATCCTGTCCTTCCTTTTTGACCCCTCCCACTTCTCATAAGCCCCTCCCCTTATAGTTTCCACCCATTGTGTCAGGAGTATACAGCCCAGCATCACCAGATAGGGGTATACAGAGTCACCAGATAGGGGTATACAGAGCCACCAGATAGCAGTATACAGAGCCACCAGATAGGAGTATACAGAGCTCCAGATAGGGTATACAGAGCCACCAGATAGGAGTATACAGAGCCACCAGATAGGAGTATACAGAACCCCAGATAGGGTATACAGAGCCACCAGATAGGAGTATACAGAGCCCCAGATAGGAGTATACAGAGCCCCAGATAGCAGTATACAGAGTCACCATATAGCAGTATACAGAGCCCCAGATAGCAGTATACAGAACCACCATATAGCAGTATACAGAGTCACCATATAGCAGTATGCAGAGCCACCATTGAGCAGTATACAGAGTCACCATATA
Source organism: Glandirana rugosa (assembly GCA_018402905.1). Lineage (NCBI taxonomy): Eukaryota > Metazoa > Chordata > Amphibia > Anura > Ranidae > Glandirana > Glandirana rugosa. The sequence continues at coordinate 1,398,404 of BLSH010389319.1, forward strand.
GCAGTATACAGAGTATCAGGTAGCAGTATACAGAGCTGTAGATAGCAGTATACAGAGTCACCATATAGCAGTATACAGAGCCACCAGATAGCAGTATACAGAGTCACCATATAGCAGTATACAGAGCCCCTGATAGCAATATACAGAGCCACCATATGGCAGTATACAGAGCCCCAGATAGCAGTATACAGAGTCACCATATAGCAGTATACAGAGCCCAAGATAGGGGCTTTCTGCACTGAGAGACCCTCCCCCTGAAGTCGGGACAAAGTCCCGCACTTACCCCATCTCTTAGGGGGGCTGGCAGTGTGCAGAGTCCGGTGAGCGGGGAGCGTGCTGGAGTGTGCAGACTCGTGGATGGAGTTGGGACTGAAATCCAGTGGAGTGCTGTGCCTGCGCAAGTAATCACGCAGCCAGCACGTCCGCCACAGTCCCGCCCCCGCCCACCGCATCCAATGACAGTCAGTCACTGGCTCAAGGCAGCCAATTAGACTATGTGTGTGCGCCTGTGCAGCATGATACCTGGGAAGGAAAATGGCTAATTGGGCCCAATTTGGGCATTTTCACTTAGGGGTGTACTCACTTTTGTTGCCAGCGGTTTAGACATTAATGGCTTTGTGTTGAGTTATTTTGAGGGGACAGCAAATTTACACTGTTATACAAGCTGTACACTCACTACTTTACATTGTAGCAAAGTGTCATTTCTTCAGTGTTGTCACATGAAAAGATAGAATAAAATATTTACAAAAATGTGAGGGGTGTATTCACTTTTGTGAGATACTGTATATGACAACAATGGTTTGCCTAAGTGATCTATAACAATGCCAAATTGATAATAGCATAGTTAGGGACTTACCCGAAAAATATATATCTATATATATACATATCTCTCTCTGTGTATCCTGAGCGTAATCCTCACGCTCTTAATACAAGATATATGTGGCCAAGAGATATTTCTCAATATCGCCGCAGGCGCATATTGATGCTGAAAGACAGTTATATTAATGAATTAAGTTGGCCACTGCTGGCTCTGCACCAAAAAGCAGAGCTAACATATACAGTAGCATATAAAAAAAAAAGGTTTTGGTACTGACCTGTTGTGGAATAATGCGTGTATGGCAAATCCTGCCAGTCTAAGCCGCCAAATTAACCCTCCTTCCCCAAGAAATCCTGGAGCGTCCAAACGGGACATCTCCTCTGCTATTTACTGTATATATGAGAGAGGAGGAAATGGCCACTTTGGGTGGAGCTCCTCCCCGTACCCGCCACGCTGAGTATATCGTGGCTCCGGTGTTAGGCACGGATGAGTGTGTTTCTGGACATGTGCAGTACTGACTATCAGACCATGCATGTCCGGAAATGGCAGGGTGGGATAAGACAAACATCCACTGCAGCAATCCTGAATGCGGACCAACATCACGCCGGGAGACGGTGTGCAGTTGCGCGCCATCACCATAACCCCACCGAGCAGCCCAATGGGAAATGCATGATCTGGATGGGGGAGGTGCCGAGGGGGAGTAGAACCAACCCCAACTAGGACCACAATATAAGGCTGCCATATACTAAACAGCGAGCAGCAGAGCGCTCCACAAAATCATGTAATGCAAAGTGCATATCAAAAAATGACATAATTTCTTTAAAATTAAATTAATCAAACGCTGACAAAATAAAAATCAAATCTGGCTCAATAGATAAATAGAAGGGAGGTTCCCATAACTATTGTGGTTCTCACACTGAACAAAAAAAAAGAAGGAAAAAGAAGAATATCCACCCATGCAATGGATTATAACAAATGCCATAATGTTGCTTAAAATATTCCTGAAATTTGCAACACACAACGTCTAATACGGCATTTTAGCAATAAATCTGTGGGCAGTAGTCCCCCATACATAAAGTATAGGGAAGGGGGATTTTTTTGTGTATTGTCTGACAAATAGATAAGTAACGATGGAACATACCACCCACCAGTTGTTTATTGTATCACACGACGTCAAGAAGAAAATCTTTACAAGAAGGGCTTATAACTGACACACTCGTTTAGGCCCGGGTGTTTAGTAGCCTGCAAGGTGACAATCCACATAGTTTTTAGTCTTAACAGTTGGGGGTCGATTTTACCCCCTCTACCTGATGCCGGAACATGTTCTAGAGCAAAACAATTGCATAACTGATAAATCAAAATTGTGGTATAATCCAACATGTCTGCTAATAGCTGGCTCCATTTTTCCATTCCTGAGTAGATAAACGTGGTTGTTTATCTGTTTCCAGAATGGCCTGTGGGTTTTACCCACATAAGACCCCTTACATTTGCATATCATGATATATACCACCCCTATTGTTTGACAGTCTATATGGTGCCGGGGAGTCCAACTATGTCCATTGGGTAAGATAATATATATTCCTGTATGGATCCATTCACAGTATTCACAATTCTGGCAAGCAAATGTGCCCCTTGTTCTCAATCCCGTGTGGGTCATTGTGCGATCTCTAGGGAGGTGGCTTTTAGTCAGTTGATCCTTAAAAGATTTTGCTCTTCTATTGGTCACAGATGGCTGTTCTCCCATGTATTTAGCTACTATGGCATCATCCTTGAGGAGGTGCCAATGGCGTGCCAGAATAGTGCGTACTTGTGAATGTTGCTGGGAATATCTCGTGATTGTGTATCTTTTTTCTTTGAGTGTATCAGAGAGTGTCTAGTCCTAAGCCCGGCCTTGTTAAAGGCCTTCCTTAGACAGGTTTTGGTATAACCTCGCCTAAGAAGTCTCTTTTGCAATTCCCTGGCCCGTGTTAGAAAGTTTTCTACCCTGCTGCAATATCTCCTTAACCTGAGATACTGCCCATAGGGAATACTTTGTACCAAAGGTCTTGGCTGGGCACTTTTAGCATGTAGAATAGTGTTGGCAGATGAGGGTTTTCTGCCAATTTGGACATCCAAAAACATTACTCTATTTTGGTTACATTCCATGGTAAACTGGAGGTTAAAGCTGTTTTGGCCAAGCTTATGCATAAACATATCATAGCGGCCTCCATGTTTTAGGCCAGGTTATTCTGTCATGATCAGGTGTCAGGCTTGAAGATCATTTGCTATAGCAGTTGCAGGACTACCACTGACCAGCAGGATAGGTACGCATGCAGTCACCCCTGCAGATGACACAGGCTCACCTGAGGTGTGGAGTCTAAGTACTAACCAGTGTTCACCAGAGCTCCTGATGGTGGAGATGGATTTAGCTGCATGTTATTACCAGGTCGCACTCCTCAGGATTGCCCCACCAGGGTCTGAGCAAGCAGGGGTCCAGTAGCGGATGCGCAGATAAGGATCAAACAGGAGCGTGGTCAGTAAACAAGCCAAAAGGTCGGTAACGAGTAGCTGCAGGTTGGGATCAGGCAGTAGAGTAGTCGAGGAACAAGCCAAGGGTCGATAATGAATGGTAGCAAAATACGGACAGCAGCAGGGAAGACAAGAGCAAGGCACTGGCTGAGAAAGCACAATAACCTGGCAAAGAGGAAGTGCAGAGACACGGCTTATATAGGAAGTTCATGGGAGGAGCAAGGAGTTCAAGGTTCAACAACAATCAAGACATAAGGCAGGGTTGACCTATGGATAAGGCAGAATATGCAACAGATCAGGCAGGGAGCTGTCCAGCATCCCAGATTGCTCAGTGAGAAGAATCAATGCCAGACACAGAAGAGGTCCCAGGTTTGATCCCAGGTCCTGAAACATTTCTACTTCAAAGTCAAACAAATTTAGTCTATTTGTGGGACAAAATGAGAGACCTTTAGACAAAAGTCTTGACTCACCATCGGTGATGGGTCTTGATGAAAGATTGATTATCGGGCACATCTGGTTCCCTGTTTGCTGCTGCACGGTGGTGGGGCAGCATGGCCTCCTGATACCCCGCCTGGATCTGCATTTCCACTGGCTGGAAAAAGGTTCTTGTTGCTGATGCCCCCAGAGGAAGTAATACCTGTTGTTGTCCCGGCTTCACTATCTGTCGATGGATTCTCGGTGGGGCGGTCGCTATCAGATGTTGACGGTTGACGGTGCCTCTGCGATGTGCCGGTGGGCATGTGCGAAGCCTCCTGCTTGGACATGAAATGTCTGTGAGCCAAGGATAAACACGACTCTCCTTGTTGTCTTGATTAACCAGTCTTAACTTATAACGTTTGGCTTGCCTCTGTCTTTCAGAGTATATTGATATCTCATTATCAATCTTTTGGAGTGTCTTAGAATGTGCGTCGTTATTGTGGATTGATACTTCAAGAGTTGATAATTCTCGGTTCGAACAAGTGAATTTTGCGTAGATACCTCACACCACTTTTCAAAGAATTCACGCTTATGGCGTCCAATAGTTTTGGATCTTTTTTTATTAGCAGGGGTTCCTTGAGACTAGAAAGTTGTTTTGAGGGTTCTTTGACCCTAAAGTGGTTGAGAAAGGCTGCTCTAATCTCTGCTTCATAGTTTGTCGCTGATTTTTCATAAAAACTGCTTTTTACTGCTATTTAGTAGGCTCTTACACACCTTTGTAAAAAGGGCTAAGAAAAAACTAAACAAAGAACATTAGAAGAAAAAAAAGAAACTTATATAACACCTCTGCTTGACTTGCATTCCTGTGAAGATCCTAAAAACCTAGCAAGAATGTAACCCTTCTACTTTTTATTGTGATATAAAGTATGAACTTGGGGAAATACACAAAATTCGATCATGAATATGTTACATACCTATACCTGTTTTATTTTTGTCTTTATTTTTTTTTATAAATAATGTTGTTAAAGTTTTGAAACAATGCAACTCCCACCAGCAGTGAAGCATTCAGTGCAGGCATCACTACCCTTCCCAGTTAAGAATAGAAAAGTCAGTGCATTTAACTTAAAGTAAAACTAAAAGCCAACACTTTTTTAAACTTTTTGGTAAGTAAGGAGTGTTTTGCCATTAGTTTTTCATTAGGGAGATTTCCCTTCACTGTACATTCCAAAGCCACATGAGGAAGTGAGAGGAAATCCCTCCAAAGCAAGGAAAATCCCTGGTTATCACCAGGATCACCAGAACTAGCATCCCTGTTGGAAGATTTTCCCACTATTCCTGTGCTGATGATAACTCACAATTTGGGATTTTCCTTCAGTTTTACTCTCGGTGATAAAAGTAACTGGGACAATTGGAGAGGGGGAATCTCCCTAGCGGGGGCACAGAGAGTGATAAAATCCTGACAGGTGTTCTAATCCCTCCTTCCACTATCTACAACTAAAAAAAAGTTTTGTCTTTAGTTATACTTTAAATTTTGACCGTTTACAGTGGTGATTTCTATCCTGACTCATGGATAAACACAGACTTGTCCTGTAAAATGGCAAGAAAATAGTATTTTCTTCCTTTTGCGTTTCTGCTTTATTTTAACTTACACAAAATATTTTTTCTATTGTTTACCAAAGTTTAACTAAGCACTGTAATTGTGCTTCTCTACACCAATTAATAAAATTGGGCAGGACGCATCATATAAGTAGTAGAAAATCTGTCCACGGTCATTCAGTAAAGAGATATACTTGCACATTTTTTCCTTTTGTTTTAGCTCTTGTCAGGCTCCAAACAACAGAACCCAGCGGTGTCAATTATATTTGATTGACTGAGTAAAGCGCACACACAAATACGTGGAAACAATAGACACAAAAATCTATAGATGACTTCCCTTGTCAGATGGAATACTTGTCTCCACCATCCGCTAGCACTAGGGTGTCCTGCTGCTACAGACTTAAATGTTTCCTTCAGCCCCCAAACTAGCACCAATTAAGTTAGCGGGGTCTTCAAAGTAGTCAAATGACTCCCCTGGCAATTGACTCCTACTCCTTTTCAATGCGTTAGATCTAATTTATCAGTTTAACTTCAATTGTACAAAAACTAATGTTTCTCTGTATTATGTGTTTTTACTCTAACTAGAAAGAGAAGGAAAATACATGTGCATGAAATATTGACGAACTGTGCAGCATTTTCAAAGCGGCTTTTGATGGAGATTAAAATTATATAAAAGTATACTTTTACAACAAACAAAAAATAATCTAAGATTTATTTTGAACTTAGAGGCAAACTCTAGATGCAGGAAAACCAATTACTATAGTTATGCTCTATTAAGAGCCTTGCATGCGTTTCTAAATGCAACTAGCTTAACCAGTTCAATACAGGACATTTATAGCCCCTTCCTGCCCAGACCAATTTTCAGCATTCAGCACTCTCACATTTTGAATGCCAATTTCTCAGTCATGCTACGCTGTACCCAAACAAAATGTTTATCATTTTTTTCCCACAAATAGAGCTTTCTTTTGGTGGTATTTAATCACTGCTAGGTTTTTTAAATTTTTTTGCAACATAAGTAAAAAGGAGAGAAAATTTTGAAAGAAAAACCCACTTTTTTTTTTAGTTTCTATGATAAAATTTAGCAAATTCTGCAAATCAAATTTGCAAGTCATTTTTGTTCATAAATGTGGGCCAAAACCTATACTGCTACATATCGTTAGTAAAAATAACCCAAATAAGTGTATATTATTTGGTCTGTGTGAAAGTTATGGAGTCTACAAGCTATGATGCCAATCATCGAAAATTGATCACACCCGATGCACTGACGGCCTCATTTCTTGAGGCACTGAAATGTCAGTAAAGTACAAATACCCCCCAAATGACCCCTTTTTGAAAAGTAGACATTCCAAGGTATTTAGTATGAGGCATGGCAAGTTTTTTGAAGTTGTATTTTATTCCCACAATTCTTGGGAAAATTAAGAAATTATTATTATTTTATTTTTTTTTGCACAAAATTGTCATAACATCAAGTTATTTCTCAAACACAGCATATGCCTACTTCCAATTATACCCCAAAATACATTCTGCTACTCGCCCCAAGTATGGCAATACCACATGTGTGACACTTTTTCACAGCCTGGCCACATAGAGAGGTTCAAAAGAAAGAAAGAAAATCAAAACGCTTTTCTTTTTACACAAAGTGGTCCATTTATAAGATATTTCTAACACATAGCATGAACATAGCAAAAATTAACCCCTCAAAATATATTCTGCTACTAATCCCGAGTATGGTGATACCAGAGAGGTCCAACATGCAGGGAGCACTGTCAGGCATTCTAGAAGCATAAATTACACATATAATTTCCACAAGTATTCGGAAAACGTGGAAAGAAAATGAAAACATATTTTTTTTCACAACGTGATTAATTTATATGATATTTAGAACACATAGCATGTGTATAGCAAAAATAACCCCACAAAATATATTCTGCTACTTGTCCCGAGTATGGCAATACCACATGTGTGAGACTTTTACACAGCCTGGCCACATAGAGAGGCCCAACATGCAGAGAGCACCGTCATGCGTTCTAGGAGCATAAATTACACATAAAATTTCATTCATACCTATCACACTTTTGAAGGCCCTGGAGCACCAGGACAGTGGAAGTAAAAAGCAACCACCTAAGGTATATTCTATGCGCATGGGCTGCAGATAGGTACTCGGGTACCCTGATGGGCTGCAGATAAGTACTCAGGTATTCTGATGGGCTGCAGATAGGTACTCGGGTACTCTGATGGGCTGAAGACAGGTACTCTTGTAATCTGATGGATTGGTAAAAAGTACTTGGGTACTCTGATGGGCTGCAGATAGGTACGCGATTACTCAGATGGGTTGGTGACAGGTACTCGGGTAATCTAATGGACAGGTGAAAGGTACTCGGGTACTCTGATGGGCTGGTGACAGGTACTCGGGTACTCTTATGGGCTGGTGATAGGTACTTGGGTACTCTGATGGGCAGGTGACAGGTACGTGGGTACTCTGATGGGCTGGTGACAGAGACTTGGGTACTCTGATGGGCTGGTGACACGTACTCGGGTACTTTAATGGGTTGGTTGCAGGTACTCTGATGGGCAGGTGACAGGTACTCTGGTACTTTGATGGGTTGGTGACAGGTACTCGGGTACTCTGATGGGCAGGTGACAGGTACTTGGGTACTCTAATGGGCTGGTGACATGTACTCGTGTACTCAGATGGGCAGTTGACAGGTACTCGGGTACTTTGATGGGTTGGTGACAGGTACTCGGGTACTCAGATGGATTGGTGACAGGCACTCGGGTACTCTGAAGGGCTGGTGACAGGTACTTGGGTACTTTAATCCGTTGGTGGCAGGTACTCTGATGGGCAGGTGACAGGTACTCGGGTACTTTGATGGGTTGGTGACAGGTGTTCGTGTACTGTGATGAGTTGGTGACAGGTACTCGGGTACTCAGATGGGCTGGTGACAGGTACTCGGGTACTCTGATGGGTTGGTGACAGGCACTCGGGTACTTTGATGGGCAGGTGACAGGTACTCGGTAACTTGAAGGGGCAGGTGACAGGTACTCTGCAGGGCTGTGACAGTTACTTTGATGGGGTGGTGACAGGTACTTTGATGGGGTGGTGACAGGTCCTCTTTATTACTGGGGGGCAATCAGTGTGCTTGGTGTGTACAAGCTGTTACCGCAATCTCCTTCTCACACAAGATCGATGTGTGAGAGGGAGAACCCGATAACATCTTGTTACTGTGGTTTGTTTACATCATATGACCGGCTGTGATTGGACACAGCTGGTCACATGGTAAAGAGAGGTTTCATTGATTCTTTACCCTGATCGGGACTGGGCTTTGCCTGAGGGACAAGCCTCAACCCCGATCGCCGCACTGCGCACCCCCAGGGGCGTGCACGAGCGGCGTGCACATGGATCTTCGTAGTGAATGGCTGTGATTGGACACAGCTGGTCACATGGTGGGGAGGAATACCTCCAATCAATCCTAACACTCCCAAGACCAGATCAGAAATGTCTGGAGGTATTCCCCCCTCGGTACATGATGGTAGATCCCGTTGTTTAACCACTTGCTGTCCGCCCACCGGCAAATGATGGCGGGGCGGAACGGCTATTGTTCTGGGACGACGCGCATCCTGGATCTGTCGGTGTCGGCGTGTCCCCGGGACACACCGTGTCACCGACAGGGGTGAACAGCCATTGGTCATGGTCACCGCCAGTCACCCATCACCTATCAGTGACCATCGCCAGTCACCCGTCACCCATCAGTGACCACTGCCAGTCACCTATCACACCAGTGACTATCCACTACCCACTGACCGCCACTGGTACTGGTTACCGACAAGTGGGGACAGCCACTGTGCCACACAGGGCCCCTGTGCGGCTGTGGCTGTCTAGGTCCTACGCGCAGCAGGGTCTTGTTATCGGCAAGGCGGGGCGGTAGTAAACGGCCACCCGCCTGTCGTTCACCAATTTGTTGCCCTAGATGGTAGTACATGGCTCCCCCCTTATGGAGGTCTGTAAAGACTAGACCAGAACCCTCACAATCCTAACTAACCTCCATAAGGAGGGGTGGTACACTGGTCGACACAG
>BLSH010389319.1:1411864-1426281 GCA_018402905.1 Glandirana rugosa
CCTAGAATACCTGACGGCACTCCCTGCATGTTGGACCTGGCTGTGAAAAAGTCTCAGACACGTGATATCGCCATAGGAGTAGCAGAATGTGTTTTGGGGTGTAATTTGTGGTATGCATATGCTGTGTGTGAGAAATAACCTGTTACAATGACAATTTTGTGAAAAAAAAAGAAAAAAAAATCTTCATTTTGCAAAGAATTGTGGGAAAAAATTACAACTTCAAAAAATTCACCATGCCTCTTACTAAATACCTTGGAATGTCTACTTTCCAAAAAGGGGTAATTTGCAGGGTATTTGTACTTTCCTGGCTTGTTAGGGTCTCAAGAAACGAGATAGGCTGTCAGTATATCAGGTGTGATCAGATGTGATCAATTTTCAATGATTTTCCCCATAGCTTGTACACTCTATAACTTACACAAGGACCAAATAATATACACCGATTTGGGTTATTTTTTTACCAAAGATAGGTAGCAGTATAAATTTTGTCCAAAATTTACAAAGAAAAATTACTAATTTGCAAAATTTTATGACAGAAACAAAGAAAAAGGCATTTTTTCACAAAATTTTCAATTTTTTTTTATTTATAGCACAAAAAATAAAAACCCCCCTAGTGATTAAATACCACCAAAAGAAAGCTCTATTTGTGTGAAAAAAAGGACGCAAATTTCATATGGGTACAGTGTTGCATGACTGAGTAATTGTCATTCAAAGTGTGATAGCGCTGAAAGCTGAAAAATGGCCTGGACAGGAAGGGGGTTTTCATGCCCGGTACTGATGTGGTTAATCACTTCACCTCCAGAAGAATTTCCCAGTTTAGGACCAGAGCACTTTTTGCGATTCGGCACTGCGTTGCTTTAACTGACAATTGCGCGGCCGTGCGACGTTGTACCCAAACAAAATTTGCGTCCTTTTTTTCCCCACCAATAGAGCTTTCTTTTGGTGGTATTTGATCACCTCTGCGTCTTTTCTGATCACCGCTATAAACAAGAGAAGAGCGACCATTTTGCAAAAAAAACCAAATTTCTTACTTTTTGCTAAAATACAAATAAAAAAAAAATATAAAAAAAACATTTTTTTCCACCGGTTTTGGCCGATTTATATTCTTCCTCATATTTGTGATAAAAAAAATTACAATTGGCGTTTATTGATTGGTTTGCGCAAAAAAGGCCGCATTTACGGATGGTGAGAATTCATTTCTGGGGTTTTTATTTTTTTAAAATTTTTTACTAGTAATGGCGGCGATCTGCGATTTTTAGCGGTACTGCGATATTGCAGCGGACATGTCGGACATTTTTGACACTTTTTTGGGACCAATGACATTTATACAGCGATCAGAAATGTAAATGTCCACTGATTACTGTATAAATGTCATTGGCAGTGAAGGGGTTAACCTGCAGGGTTAGTGAAGGGGTTAACTATGTTCCCTGGGTGTGTTCTAACTGTGGGGGGGTTGGGCTACCATGGGCATGAGAGATCTAACTGATCCCAGTGACAGGGATCAGTAGATCACCCATGCCCGCATTGTCAGAATGGGGAACTGCCGTGTTTACATCGGCGGTTACCTGTTCTTTGCCTGTGGCCGTTCATCGCGGCTCGCCGGCGGACATCGGGTCCGCCCGAGCCGTGGGCACACTCCTCAGGAGTGCGGCGCGCGCCCCCTAGCGGCCATTCGCAGATCGCCGTCTTTTTAAGGACGATTCGCGCCCCGCGTCCACACTGCCGCCGTGAATACACGGCAGGCGGTGTGGAACTGGTTAAGCTATGTAGACCGCTGTTTGACACTGCTGCCTACTTTGGATCACAATATGGAAACAGTGTAAGGCAGACTGAAAAACAAAATGCTCTATTGTGAAATAGTGGGGAAGATTCTCTGGCATTTCTCCTCCTTTCCTCTTGCTCCCATTGACTTGATAGAATCCATCTTAGATCATTTATCATAAAGCAAGACTATGGGTATCTGTCCTTGAGCTGGAACTTGAAACATCTCCACATCATTTTCCTATTCATCATATGACTAAGAAAACTATATCTTTTGAGCTCTGAAGGCGAAATCCTTTCAAGTATCGTTATTGGACAAAGTACGTTCAGATATATAAACTGCATTCTGCTATACGCCCCTGATGAAAGCCTTGAACCAGAAACGCGCCGCACTTTCTTCCTCTTTCGTAGGATGGCAAAATGATGTAAAGGAACCTACACACACATGTGTGCGAGCCGGCTGTATTTGAATGATTTACTACAGGGTGGGCCATTTATATGGATACACCTTAATAAAATGGGAATGGTTGGTGATATTAACTTCCTGTTTGAGGTAAAATTAGTATATGTGAGGGGGGAAACTTTTCAAGATGGGTGGTGACCATGGTGGCCATTTTGAAGTCGGCCATTTTGAATCCAACTTTTGTTTTTTCAATAGGAAGAGGGTCATGTGACGCATCAAACTTATTGGAAATTTCACAAGAAAAACAATGTTGTGCTTGGTTTTAACGTAACTTTATTCTTTCATGAGTTATTTACAAGTTTCTGACCACTTATAAAATGTGTTCAATGTGCTGCCCATTGTGTTGGATTGTCAATGCAACCCTCTTCTCCCACTCTTCACACACTGATAGCAACACCACAGGAGAAATGCTAGCGCAGGCTTCCAGTATCCATAGTTTCAGGTGCTGCACATCTCGTATCTTCACAGCATATGTTTTTTTTATGGTTTTTATGGTCAGTAAAAACCAATACCGGGTGAGCTGCTCCTTCCAGGAGGCACCGCCATTCCTCCAAAGCCGACTTGATGGCCAGCAATTCCCTATCACTGACATCATAGTTCCAGCAAGATGGTGCACCACCACATTATGGGTGTCAGGTCCGAGCATTCCTAGATGAACAGTTTCCTGGAAAGTGGATTGGTCATCGTGGGCCAGTTGAATGGCCCCCAAGGTCTCCCGATCTGACCCCCTTAGACTTTTATCTTTGGGGTCATCTGAAGGCAATTGTCTATGCTGAGAAGATACGAGATGTGCAGCACCTGAAACTACAGATACTGGAAGCCTGTGCTAGCATTTCTCCTGCGGTGTTGCTATCAGTGTGTGAAGAGTGGGAGAAGAGGGTTGCATTGACAATCCAACACAATGGGCAGCACATTGAACACATTTTATAAGTGGTCAGAAACTTGTAAATAACTCATGAAAAAATAAAGTTACGTCAAAACCAAGCACACCATTGTTTTTCTTGTGAAATTCCCAATAAGTTTGATGTGTCACATGACCTTCTTCCTAATGAAAAAACAAAAGTTGGATTCAAAATGGCCGACTTCAAAATGGCCACCATGGTCACCACCCATCTTGAAAAGTTTCCCCCCTCACATATACTAATGTGCCACAAACAGGAAGTTAATATCACCAACCATTCCCATTTTATTAAGGTGTATCCATATAAATGGCCCACCCTGTATTTTAACAGGACATGTTTATACACTAATTGGTCTGTCATTTTTACAACTTTTTTGTATTTTTTATATATCTGTGGAAATAAATGTGGATTCGATATATATGGAGATGTGTTTTTGATGATCTTTGGCTCCTCCACCTTTAAAGTCCCACCCATAGGGGTTCTCTTTATTTGGTAAACAAAAAAATAGCGACAATTTTGAAAAAAAAACTATATTTTTTACTTTTTTCTAAAAAAAGAAAAAAAATGTAAGAAAACAAATATCTTCCTCAGTTTAGGCCGATATATATTCTTCTACATATGATTGTTAAAAAAAAATCGCAAAAAGCGTATATAGATTGGTTTGCATAAAAGTTATAACGTGTACAAAATAGGGAATAGATTTATGGCATTTTTATTATTTATTTTTTTACCAGTAATGGTGGCGATCAGCGATTTTTAGCGGGACTGCAACATTGCGGCGGACAGAACGGACACTTTTGGCGCTTTTTTGGGACCCCTGACCTTTATACAATGATCAGAGCTAAAAATAGCCACTGATTACTGTATAAATGTCACTGGCAGTGAAGGGATTAACACTAGGGGGACGGTCAAGGGCTTAAGTGTTCTTTAGGGAGGTGTTTCTAGCTGTGAAACACCTCCCTAGCCGGCGGCGATCGAGTCCGCCCTACCTGCTCCCTGGCCCCCCCGGAACACAGTGAGCGCGTGAGTCATATGACGGCGGTTTGCAATATCCAACCACTTTGTCGCCATCAGACGCCGGTCGGCAAGTGGTTAAAGGAAAACTACTGTGTAGTTTGCACATTTTATTTATTTTTTGAGATGATAATTGTCATATGATATCAGCGATAACTTTAATTTCCTGAAATATTATGCCATAGCACCTATTAACCTCAAGTACGGGCCATTGGTTAATAGGTGCTATGGCATACAAGACCTCCATTCCCTGCGTCCAACGGCAACACCGCGTAAGAAAGGCGAGTCCAGGATCAAGATACAGTCGTGGCTATTGCTGGAGTAGTGATGTGAGCGTATATGATCTCTGTCATGGGGATCATGTCCATTCGGTGAGTGGGATGTGACACTGGTATTCGGTGGAGGGTTTGTCATTTGGTTCACCCAGAGAATTGTCATCTAGCTATTGGAACTGTGACACTGTTTGCACCATTTGCACTATTTGAACTGTCTGCACTGAGCGAACCGTTTATGCCAAAGGAATTGGCTTTTATGGCATTTAGAGAACAATCAGTTCACATGGTTTTTCTGATGACACATTGAATTTGGACTATATTTTATTTATTTGATCACTGTGGTTGAGACTATGAACTCCACATATGTGTTTTAATATTAATTATTTTTTGTAACTTTTTATTCAGTTATTTTTTATTTATTATTTCATTTATTATTTTCATTTATCACCGTCCATGAGATTATGATTTTCACTTATGTGTTATGAAATTTGCACATTCTATGCACTTTATTTATTTATATTGCAAAATTTTTTACACTTGCTTATTTTGCACTATTAGTGCGGAGCACTGTGTGCTGGGAGTTTTTGATGATATTAAACTAGATGCCTATACTAAGGAAGCTGTTTCCAGAGCCTTGTTTCAGGCACGTAAAATTATTCTCCTCCACTGGAAAAGCACTTCCCCTCCATCCCTTAAGGAATGGCTAGACCACATGGGTACTACTTTAAAGTGGAGTTCCACCCACATTTAGAACTTTGGCTGATCAGATTCCTCCTCCCCTCGGGTGTCACATTTGGCACCTTTCAGGGGGGGTCTTTGACAGGTATTCTTTTTCCCACTTCCAGGAGCCTGGCTTCCTCTTTCTCCCTCCTCTGCCGCCAAGCCACTGACATGCGCAGTAGGTGCCCGGCCCCGAAGCCAAACGGCTTTACTGTCGGGTTCCCTTATCCGCAATGGCCGCAGCTGCACAAGACCAGTCGATCCGAAGATCGGTGGCAGTGCTGACATCGCTGGACTCCAGGACAGGTAAGTGTCCTAAAGTTAAAAGTCAGCAGCTACTGTATGTGTAGCTGCTGACTTTTAAATATCAAATCGGCGGCGGACCTCCGCTTTAAGATATGAAAAGATTATTTACCAGCATTATGGATGCCCTGCTAAATTTGAGAGGGTTAGGGGAGGCTGGCTGGATGCACCAGGCTTGGCCCCAGTAGACCTGATTATAGATAGGATATTGGGGTAGAATGCTGTTGGTTACTCAATGCTGGTTGTTACTATCTGACATCGGAGTGTGCAATGTTAATGCTCTATTGGCACTATAATTTCTGTTTTCAGCCACTTGGGGCTGTGTGTTCTCTTTAGTGAGCTCTATGCAGTTAGAAGCTGTAATTGCCTATTACAACTTTGCATTCTTTTGTGTTTATGGAACATGTATGCTTGAATGTGTTCAAATAAAACTTTCTTCTGATATAAACAAAATACACCAGGAAGGCAAAATTATGGTGAGTATTATATTCTCATGTCAGCAAATCATGGGTACTAGGTAGCAATGACTACAGCCCGGAGGGAGAAACTCAGCCAGTAATACACTGTTACACATAGTGCTAAAATTATTAGCCATAGAAATTCTGTATATCTATTTATATTATTGGACAAGGTAGGGGGACTGGCTAGCAACCCTACACATGCTTTTGGCTGGCCTTTTTGCCCCAGTGGACCAGGAGGCAGACATGCTTGCAGTGGAAAGGCTTTCTCAGGTCCAGATACAGAAAGTGTTTCTATGAACAGCAAACATGAAAAGTATTATTTTCAGTCCCCTTTACATAGAAAACCGTAGACAACAAAATGTCTGTAAAAGTTCTAATTTTCTTAGAAAGCCTCAATGAAGGGAGCTTAATTGAGTCTAAAAAAGATTGAATTTGGGCTTCTGTAGGGTGTTGGAAGCCTGGGGCCTCTTGAAGGTTATATAAAGAGGAGTACAATTTACTAAAGGCATTCGCTACCTATAATGGGTTGGTGATAGTTCCTTTTTTTGGACCATTAAGGGAAGATACATTAGGTTTCCTTAGGGATTTTTTGGTTTGTCTACCTAGTAGGGTGCCCGCCTTATTGGCTTGGGTGTAAAAGTTAAATCAACGTCCTGAGTTACCCCCTTCATTGTTGGACGGTTGTTCGGTGGCGGTGTTGTCTTTTCAAAAGTATGTGGCAGCCATTATGTAGAATCTCTGGTTGATGTGACACCTTGTTAGTCTCCTGGGAACACTTCTTGGTGTTTATGATATCCCTCACTGTGTTTTATGTTTACACAATCGGATACTCACGAACTGTTGGTCTGCGTGACCCTGGTGTGGTCTCTATACTACTCTCCAACCAGTGACTGGAAGCCTGTGGGATTATATTCCCTTCCTGCTATATATGCGGAGATACCAATTATGTTTATACTGATCTATATCTTTCTACATAAACTGCTACATTGCGTATAGGTAGGTAAACTTCCAGTTATAGAATGTATGCATCTATATAATTTTCATTCTAATTATTATGAGTATTATTATATACTCTATTACTCTATTCATATGTTGCAATCTTTTAGAACCACATACCAATACATTTTTATACTTCTGAGGGGTCTCCTTGGTCCTCAACAACCGCCCTGTTGTTTCTTGCTTTTATTCAACTATCAACACAATGATTATACAGTAAGGTTGGCTTCATTTTTCTCTAATATTGAGATATAAGATTTTCTGCCCCCCCTTCTATATGTCCTTGCCCCTGTAATCAGGGGTGGACTGATAATTTTGGCCAGCTGATATACCCTTTGTGAATCTTTGCCACTATACAATCTATAATATAGGTACAGTATTACCCTATTATTCTGCTGATATTATGTTATGCACGCCCCCATAATTGATGGTTTGCTACCCAGTATAGTGTTGTGACTCTTTGATTGACCTTGCAAATGCGCTTCTGGAAGAATACAAACACTCCTATAGACACACTCCTAAACCTTGTGGACAGCCTTCCCAGAAAAATTGAAGCTGTTATAGCTGCAAAGGTTGGGCCACCTCAATATTGAACCCGACGGACTAAGACTGAGATGCCATTAAAGTTTGTGTAAAGGCAGGCATCACAATACTTTTGGTAATATAATGCATATACAGTATATATAAATATATATATATATATATATTTATATATATATATATATATATATATATATAAAAACACACGCATGCACGTGTGTTTGGGCTTAGGGGTGCACACCCTAATGAAATAGACTGCACACACCTATGGTTCTAACATTCTTGCAGCTGGAATGACCAGCCATGCAGGCTGACAGTGGCCACTGCTGTTCACTTGTAGCCGCACACCAAGAGTACAGGCTAAGCAGCTACCACTATTTGCATATACCTGTCACCCCTGGAGCAAGAATCCACTGATACCTGCTGCTGGAATCCAGTGGATAAAGCTAAAGAGCCATGTGAAGGAGCCTTAAGTAGTTAAAACAGGTGATGAAGAGGCAATACAATGTCTTCTCACTTCCTGTCAAATGCTCTATGAAGAGCAATCCAAAGGTGGGTTGCTCTTCAGAGAGCTACACTAGCGCAAACTAGCCCATTAAGAATTCCTAATAATTACTGTAGTGAATGCTGCAGCTGATTTAAAAGGCATACCTTAACCTGATGTACCCTAAAGTGTTAGTTCACTTTTACAGAAAAATTGAGAAGGTGAACTAGCATAGCGCCCCCCCCCATGTACTTACCTCCAGGGTTGCTAAGCTGTCAGCACCCCCACACCTGCAGCTTTTGGCATTGAGCCCAATCAGGTAGGCTGTACAGAACCCCATGATTTCTAACAGTGGCCCTAATAAAAGGTAACCCTTTTTTCATGTCCCTCTTAGAGCATTCTCGAGTGTTGAATGCCAAGTGGGCTGGTATTAGCATAGTTATAATTAATATATTTTCACTGGTCTGGGTGAAAAGCTAAGCATTTGTCTCTCTGCAAGTACACTTCGACAAATCAGAAAATTAAACCTTGAAATTCATTCAGGGAGGATAGCATATCTGCTCTGCTCAGTAACTCTGTCTTTCATCTAGGCTAAACTATGGGAGTCCACACCACGCAATGTGCTAACAGTAAAAAATTCCAACAGTCAACAATTTAAGTCTACCTTGGAAGTTTAAAGCGGAGTTCCAGCCAGAGACATTTTTTTTTTTTAAACAGGCATCCCCTCAGACTGCAGTCATAACATAAATAATATATATGTCTCTTTCATAAGGTATAGTAATCATATTTTTTTTTAGATTTAATATGTATAATTTCATCTTCTGGCCATTGCTGTGATGAATGTGGGCATTTGAAGCCCTCTAGAAATCTCTTCCTGGATAAGAGATCGAGATGTGCATGCTGTGTAACCAGCATGCACCTCTCGATCTTGCGTAAGTACGTTGCAGCTACGGCCGTAGCGATTTTTTAACACAGGGATGCCCACTGACTCTTGGGAAATGATGACTCACATTTCCCAGGAGCACAGGCGACGGAGGAAGTAATGCGAAGCGCCACAGAGGAGGAGGTGGCAGATTTTTACTGCAAATCTTTTTTATTATAATTAAAGGACTGGGAAAATGGAAAAAAAGTTTTCTGGGTGGAACTCCGCTTTAGATGTGAATACTGCAAGCAGCGAGAGAGAAAGTTGCACAGCAAAGGCTTGAACTGAATGAACTGAATATGAACTATGATGACTAGAGTTTAGCGAACCCGGACTGTAAAGCACAGTTTACAACCGGATGAAGCACAGTTTTGTACCCTTTCTACCAAAATTTTCTGGATGTTGATCCATTTATTCTACCTCACACTGTACCATCCTTCTCCATTTTCCCTTCCCTGTGCGTCCGGACGCCTTCCTTTTATGTTTGTATTGTCTATGTATATGTGTAAGTGTTGGTTGGTGTGTTCTGTTGTCCTGGAGTTGTCATTGAGACAAATGGTGTAACTTTTGTTTCCTTATACCAATTTTTTAAAATCATTGAACTGTGTATTGACTTTTAAGGTGACTAACTATTAAAAGATTACTTTTTACTATCTTTGGTCCTCATAGCCCATTCCTCAGCAATTAACCTCTAGGTTACCTGTGATCTTACAGGGACAGCTTTCTTTTGATTTATTGTGGTTACACTGAGGGGCACCTATTATGGTGAGTGACGTTACTAACCTTATCTATTTGACTTAACATGTCATTTTGTTTGTTGTTTTGTTTTAAAACTGATATGCTTGGGGGATAAACCCCACACTGCGCAGCAGCTGTGGACGGCCATTGAACAAAAGACCGATGAGTGGCTGTTGCCACTGAGCCTCAAGCCGGGCCTGGTGGTGTGCGATAATGGGCGAAATTTCATAGCAGCTCTAGGCCTAGCCGGTTTGACGCACATCCCTTGCCTGGCGCATGTGCTGAATTTGGTGGTGCAGAAATTTCTAAAAAACTACCCGGATATGTCAGAGCTGCTGCAGAAAGTGCGGGCCGTCTGCCCACGCTTTTGGAGTTCTCACCCTGCTGCTGCTTGCCTGTCTGCGCTGCAGTGGAACTTCGGCCTTCCCGCTCACCGCCTCCTATGCGACGTGCCCACAAGGTGGAACTCCACCTTGCACACGCTGGAAGATGCGCGACTGCAAGCGCACGCTGGTAGATGCCCTGCTGAGGGCATTCCCAAATGACACAGGGGGCTCAGTGGAAGCACAAGGCAAAGACGGAGGAGGAGGAAGAGGTTGCCAATGCAGCTGTGGCACCGCCAGCACCTCAGAAGGCAGGGTTAGCATGGCCAAAATGTGGAAAGCTTTGTCAACAGCACGCCATAACAAACAGCACCACCAGCTGATAGGCAACGTCTTAGGAGGAGGCAGCATTTCAGCAACATGGTGGAACAGTATGTGTGCACACGCCTACACGTACTGACTGATGGGTCTGCCCCATTCAACTTCTGGGTCTCCAAATTGGGCACATGGCCTGAGCTTGCCCTTTATGCCTTGGAGGTGCTGGCCTGCCCTGCAGCCAGTGTATTGTCTGAACGTGTGTTTAGCATGGCCAGGGGCATTATCACAGACAAGCGCAGCCGCCTGTCCACAGCCAACATGGACAAGCTAATGTTTATTAAAATAAACCAGGCATGGATCCCACAAGACTTGTCTGTACCTTGTGCAGAATAGACATTTAGACCGGCCTCACACAGCCATTGGTATACTTGGTTTTTTTTTAATATGTCTCAATATTTTGGGGGCTACCCTAATTAGAAAAAAAAACCAAACAAACAAAAAAGAGTGTTGGCTATCTCCTCCTCCTCCTCCACCGCCACTTCCACCTACACCGCCACGGTCACGGCCTACTCAGCCTCTAGGCTCCTACTCCACATCCACCTCCTCCTCCCATTTTTATTTTTTTTATATGATTTTAAGTTATTTCCCTATCCACATTTGTTTGCAGGGCACTTGTCCTACTCTTACCCCCATCTTGCTTCCTTTTGCAGCCCTCTAGCCCTTTCCAGGACTTTTTTGCAGCCATTTTTGTGCCCAAAAGTTTGGGGCACCATTGATTTCAATGGGGTTCGAGGTCCGGGGTCAAGTTCGGTACCGAACCCGAACTTTTTTGCAAAGTTTGGCCAAACCCTACGAACCCGAACATCCAGGTGTCCGCTCAACTCTAATGACCACTAGGTCCCAGGATTTTACTAGGCCAGTGCTGACAGTTGTACTTTAAGTAACTGAATTTATGCTGTATGTATCTTCTATTCAAACTTTTATGTTTTTTTACTCAGCACAAAAATCAGTGTGCCATATTAAAATATACTTGGTTCTGTTTTATTTACGTTTTATGTTATGATTATATTTTTTCTTGTTCTTAATAACATTTTATTATTTTTTCTAATGTTCATTTTACCGGTATACATATCCACACGTGAGCATCTCTATTATTATGAACTTTGAGTGTTTTTTGCTTTTAAATCCTTTAAAATACATCAATGAAAATTCTGCTTCTTTCTCTACCTTTACAAAACTCTATGTTGGCATAGCTGAGTATTTGCCACACCCTTCAGCGCAAGTGTCCTTGTGCAGACTTGTATTGCAGAGCAAGAGAGAGGGTGTGTGGGCCTAGTTCTCTTACTGAATGCAAATTGCTGAGTGCAGTAGGGCTAACTCTGGTGTCTGTTTACTACAAAATCGTATTTAGACACCCTAAACAACTGCTGTATAGACGTGTGAATTTAGTTACGAACCGAAATTCAGATGAAATTTTGATTATTCTGAGATTTGGATACATCTGGATTTCCAAATCACAATAGTAATGAATTTCAACCAATCCACAATAAATTGTAACCAAAAGATTTATCTGAATTCAAATTCGAAAATGAATTTGAATTCAAAATGGAAACATATTTCAATAAATACTGTAAGGTATAAAGGTGAAATAAGGTGAAGATTCCTACTGAGACTGCTTTATAGAAAAGAATAAAATAAAATAGAATAGAAATAGATTGGAATAGAATATAATAAAAATAAAATAAAAGAACAGAATAGAATAGAATAGACAAAAATAGAATAGATTAGAATAGAATAGAACAAAATAGAATGACTATAGTAATTTTCTGAAATTCGAATTTCAAATCGATTTGAAAATAACAAATATATGACACAAATCTGAATATACAAAACGAATTCCAAACATGAATCATTCCAACATAACGAATATGACAAAACAGATTTATTAACTTAACAAACAAATCCAAAATGAAATGAGACACATTTTTCTGTCGTGCAGATCTTTACGGCTGTAACATTAAAGTATAGGTAAGACTGTGAACTTGAAGTTTGGTAGTATAATCTATAATCTATCATCTCTATTTCTGTGTCAGCAATAGGGCATTACATGTTCAATATACCATTCTACCTTTTGTGAATCCACTTTTGAACAAAAGTTGTTTATTCAGCAAATAAGAAGGGAGAAAGAGGTCCTGTACTGTTACTTTTGCCCTCAAAATTGATGTTGGCCACATGAGGTTAAAGCTGCAATAAAACCTGCAGTTGTTTACTGCTTTGGCAATAGTTAACTGAAATCTGGTTGGCTTCTTTAATTATTGCTCTTAACTAAATATTTTTTACTGGTTAAAGTGTTAGTAAACCCTCCTATCATTTTCAGCCAAGGAAGCTGCCATCTTGGCCTCTGTTTAATCTACAACTGCCATGATGCTGCACATGTGATCAGCTGTGACACCAGCCATTGGATGGTTTGACAGTTTGGTTTAGAGCACAGCCAATGGGAGTGTTACATTTCCGGCACATGCCGGAAATGTGACTGGTTTTTAACCTGTTAAATGCATGGGTTTACTACCGCTTTAAATAAATAATCTTAAATTCATACGTGTTAGAGGCTTTCTTTTTTTTAAATTTGCTGTCCGGGTCTGAATAGCCAGCCTTCAATCATTAATAATACATATTTATATTAATGCATAGGGAGGTATAGACCCAAGCTATAATTATCAAAAAGCACTGATTTATCACTACACTTAATACCACAATGTCTTCAGCTATCCTCTGATGTTTCAACTATGCTACAGGACTCCTGCTTGGCGGCATGAAAATATGGTTTTGAAGAGATACGGAAACTAATTATTGATCCCTAGGAGAAAAAAAAATAAAGTTCAGCATGGCTTCATCATTCCCTTGGGTCTTCAGGAAAAAAAAGAATTATTCTTCCCCTGGACCACAGTGTGATAAAATAAATTAGTATAATGATTTATGCTTACTGTTTTAGTCAATTCTGATAGAGATTATAGAGACAAAATGACAAAGTGCCTAAGCAGTAAACTTAAATCATGTCAGACAATCTTTACTTTTTCCTTACTCTAATTGCTGTCCTGGTTCATTTATCTTCTCCAGCGATCTTTGGAAGAAATACTGGTTTAATCAGTGCATGTGCAAAACTGCAGAGATAAAAAGTTTAGTCTAATTTGTCTCACTAAATTGTAATGCCTTTAGTGAACACAGCTCTGTTTTGAAGGACACTTAAGAAGTCTGAGTGTTTCAAAGGTTGCCTCCCAAAGGACACTGAAGAAATATATGATTATAGACATTCTTTATGGCTTTCTTCATTGAGATGCATCAAACATAAGAGAAGTTTTAGTATTGATCAGTGGTCACAAAGCATCTGATCACTAATATTAAAGAGTAATCTTGCAATTAAGTTCTGTTTTAAAGAAAAATCAAAAATGCCTTCAACGTGAAGTAAATTGTTGTATTATATAGACATTTTTCAGATAATTGCCTGAGTTGCCATGAGTATTGGAGAAAAAAGACAAGGATTTCATAAGCAGACAGTAGTAAACACAGGGACTGATTTAAAAAAAGAATTGACCATTAGATGTCTGCTTTCCTTTACTAGTCTGGAGCAAAAAACTACAGGGTTTGATTGGTGATTTGTTTAATATTTTCACTATATAGGCATTTACTTTAGGGGTGTATCACTTAATGTAAATCAAACATTTGGACCCTCTATTTACTATCAGTGCTGGGAAAATACCTGGGAGACAGAATTGGTAGACAGGTGTAGTGTTGAGCGAACCCGGACTGTAACGTTCGGGTCCGTACCGAACTTTAGGGTGTCCGTGGCACGGACCCGGACCCGGACATTTCAAAAATCGTTCGGGTTCGGCAGGCACGGTGCCTGTGGGATTTCAAGCCATGCCTGGGCTTGCAATGTCAGGCCCAAGCGAGTTGTGATGTGGACAGATGGTTAAGACAGAGGGTCCATAAAAGGGTCGTGACTATCATTTATCTCCCAGGTTTACAAACTAAATGTAATTCACTATGTGGGGATTTCATTTACGGATATATCACTTTTATAATTTGTTTAGTGGTTAGTTTGGGACATCAAAAAACGAGGTCTGATCATTTCCTTTCGTCTGTAGATTACCAGTTAAGAAAAAAATTTAGTCAGGGACACAAATGATGACAGACGAATAC
>BLSH010389319.1:1440330-1481600 GCA_018402905.1 Glandirana rugosa
ATTGTCTCAAATATTATACCATTGTCTCCGTTTCTAAGTGATTAAAGACTAATCTCATAAGACTCTAAGACGAATTACTAAGACTTTATAGTAAAATTACTTTTCTTTTTGTCACGTTATTTTATAAATGTCTTTATAATAATGTTTTCTCTGTTATCCGTTGTCATTTTATTTTAATCTAATTTGCATTTTTCATGAGTCGTTTCAAGGTGGTCAGAAACCAAAATACGACTAATTCAGGTAAGATTACACAGTCTCAAAGACCGAGAGTTTTTACTGGAAGTGGTAAAGAGGGATCGAGGTTACATTCGTTCTCAAGGTCTCGACTTTTACGTCGGTAGAACAGATCCTTTGGTTGTGTAAATTCTGTGAACAGCTTCTTCAGGGACCAGAAAAGATGGCTGCATTTTCAGCTCTGGAACTCTTGCTTACATTGGAGCTAGGGAGAAATGGTGAAGGTCATTTTTGAGAGCCAGAAACTCTGACACATTAGAATGGACTTAATCAGCATAAAACCAAAGACTGGTGGAACTTTGCTGAGTACTTTTTACGTTTAATCTAATTTTATTTTACTGTTGCCTATTGTCTCTTTTGTAATAATATTTCTGTAAATATTTTATTGCACTGTTTTTCTTTTCATTAAAATGATATTTCAGAATCATTAAGCAGAATCTCAGAATACTCTAATCAGAAATTAGTGAATCTTTGCCTCTGTTACCATATTATAAACTCTGTTACATGCCTGTCTTGGCATGGTAGCAAGAGATACTGACATTTCTTTCAGATACCCAGAATTGCAACAGCAGAAGCTATGAATGCTACTTGTTTCCTTTAAAACACTGTGACAGATACTGGGTATGTGTTTGTAAATGCTTAAGTGCAGAGTTAACTTCCCCCAGTCTCTAGATTGTTGTCCAGAGCGGGATATGAGAGTGCAATCGTCACAGGGGATTTTCTTGAATTTTATCTAGCTCAGTACCTCTATCAGAAGGGCCTTGGACTTTGCAAGTGGGACCCCCTTCTGTGAAGATCCTGTCCCCAGGCACTTATTTCAAACTTGCAGCAAATTCAGGTCAGGTATCTTCTTACTCCACTTGAGGTGAAAGAAGAGAAGTTGGCAAACCCAAAAATCTAATTGTTGGTTCCTTCTTTGTGCTGACATTCTTTGTGTGGAGTTCACTTCAGAGCACATAGTTAACAATATGAATAAACTCTTCAAAAGCCTTCTAAGTGTAGGGTGACTCAGTTCCAGTTCTCTAACTGCAGTATTAGGAAACTTTCTTCCCCAGGCATACAACCAATTTCTGCAGACCCACAGCTTGTAAGATAGCCGAGTCCTCTAGGCCCAAAGCTCCAACCCGGGGACCCTCCAGCCAGTCACAAAGCCTGCTGCTCCTTGGATCTCTCTCCAAAGGGGAGGATTAAAGTGGTTGTAAACCCTTACATATAGCCAGTGAAGTGACTGGCCTCAGGTGATACACAGAGATGAAACAAATCCTCCTATATAAGTTGTACCTGTTTATTTGTTGCCCTCTCTCTGCTACAGCTGTTCAAAGTCCACAATTTATAAAACTTGTCTGAGCTTTCAGAAAGTAGGGGATGGGGAGCTGGAGTTACACTTTACAAAGCAGAGTGAGAACTAATTGGAGTAAAGGGACACCCTCCCCCTTTACACAGCTTACAAGAACAGAGCTGAGCTATCAGTCACAGGCTGTGTGCTGGAGCTCCCTCCCCGTCACCTTTTTACCTCATGGTGTCTAGAAACCTTGTCAGAAAGATAGCAGAAGAATAAGGCAGCAGACGGAAATTACATTTAGTGCCCTGGATTGAGACAAGTACACACTATAGATGTATATGCCTGGCTCATATTTCATGCCAAACGCTTACAAATAAAGGATCTTCTTTGAATTAAGCTCAGCTGTTTTGTTAGATTTGTTTGTGATCAAAAACCACTGATCGCTGAGTTCTCGGTCTTCAGTGAGCAGAGAGCTGGTAACTGTCAGGATTTCTGCTCTGCCCCTCCAGCACTTACTGACGTCAGCTGACAGAAAACTTTAACCCGTTGTCGGCTGAATATGGGTCACAGGAATGCAGAACTAAGTGCACTCCTGTGACCTACAGGAGAAGTAGAGCCAAAAGAGCTTTGGCCCTACTTCTCCTTTAGAATTTATTTTAATTTATCTTAGTGGTTACCTATTGTTGGTACCTGTGGCTGATTCATCTGTTTGTTTTCATTCTTGTTTCTTCTGTCTTTGGATACAGGATTTAACTAATTTACACAGGATGTGCTAGTCTTAGCAATGCATTATACTTTTGGGACTAACTTCTTGATATGTGTTAAGCTCTTCAATATATGTTATGGAACATCTCTGCATTATTGCTTAAAATGATTTAAAGCCAGAAAGTTTTTTATCTTAATCCAGTTTATGCATTAGGATAAAAAGCCTTCTGTGTGCAGCAGCCCCTCTCAGCCCTCCTAATACCTACCTGAGGTCCCTCTAGCGATGTGCATGAGACTGGCCAAGACTCCCTCCTCATTGGCTGACACAGCAGTGTGGTGCCATTGGCTCCCGCTGCTGTCAATCAAAGTCAGTTAGCCATTGAGGAGCAAAATGGGATGGGGTTGGGCCGCGGTTCAGTGTCTGAATTGACACAAGGAGCTGTGGCTCGGCTGCTCCCATAGCAAGCTGCTTGCTGTGGGGGTTCTCAACAGGAGAGAGGGGCTAGGAGCACCAAAAAGGAACCCGAGAAGAGGAAGATTTAGACTGCTCTGTGCTAAACCAGTGCACAGAGCAGGTAAGTATAACATGTTTTAATTATAAAAAAAAACTAGACTTTACAATCACTTTAATATTCTGTTCTTATTGAAGAAGAATGATTAGATTAATATGTCTGTAACAACCAATTGTTCTTTATCTGAATCTTTTGGAAAACAATAAAAACTTGCTTGGAAAAAAAACAGGCAGCAGTTTCTATATAACCCCTCTGTCACAGTACTCTGAAACCTTTTCAAATGAGCCAGGCATTAAGCAAATGTGGGGAACTCATGAACACTGAATGAGGCCTTGAAAAGCTTCAGAATGTTTTAAATAAAGCAAGAATGTAATGGAACATACACTTGATAGTGTCTAGTAAGCTTTAGACTGGGGCATACACCATCAGGAATAATGTGTGTGCTAGCACTTATGAATAAGAAGTTGTTATGAGCCAGACAAAGATCACCTGTAAGCAGATTCAAGTATTGTTTGTACATTCCTTGAAATGTTGACTAAAAAAAAAGGCAGCTGGAATTCATAAGTATCATAGAATACCATGTGGTACTGTTATGAATTCCATGGTTTGAATGGCTATTTTTTATATGTCCTTAATACCAAGTTCTGATTGTAACTTAAAAAAGAGGTGAAACACATCTTAGCTTTGTTCACAGGTCTCGCTGTAGGCTTCATAACATTTCCCTAATAGGTTTTGGAGATGAGGAAAGGGAGAGGAATTCTGTATTCCTAACATACTCCCTTTTCTAACTTGACAATGCTGCTCTTTTATAGATACAGTACGCTAGGATAAAAAAGTCTGTAAAAAGAAAAATGAATGCTTCCACCACATCTATGAACTTATAAGCTGCAGTATATGACATTTTTGGTTTTGGATTTAGCTGTATTTTACCCATAAATATTACATTTACCCAAGTATCATGAGTAGTAAAATACCAAGTTATGCAAGTGTGCTGAACAGAAAAGAAAAAATCCTCTGCCTGTGATCATTTCAGTATAACCAGAAACATTAAAAACTACAAAAAATTGCTACTACTTATGGAAAAAGTTAGGTTTGACATTCCAACAAATCGAATTCAACTAAAGTTTGTTACGGCCCCAAAATATTTTTGGTACAGAACCTGCCCAACCACAAAATCCCCAACTCTTTAGAGAAGGTGTTCAGTAACTCTTGGAAATTAAATTCAGCTACATGAAGTACCACAAAAATACTTCATGTAATATATTTTATCCAAGCTCTGTATCTCTACTAACATTTTTACTCTAAGAATAAATTGGGTCCTTTAGAAATCTGGGGTGGGGCTATTCATTTCCAAGCACAGTTACCCTTTATAAGGTTTAATTTTTGGGTTAGTGTGGGCTAAGTGTTGGGCTCTTGCACACAGAAGCAAAAAATGCCACGGCTTTTACTGATCTGGATATAGATGCATTGTTGTCTATGGAACCACGCAAACAGCTGCATGAAGATCAGTAATAGCATGAAGAGTACAGAGCCTTAAAACAAAACAAAACAAAAAATTAAAAAAAGACATTTGTGGGTAGTTATTTACACGCATACATGTGTTTACATGCCTATATGCATGTTCACGCGTATATGTGTGCGTATATTACAATACTAGCGATGAAGAGAATTTTACACTTCTATATGCTTATGCACCTTTACACTCCTTTACATGCATTATTTTGGGGTCTTTATGGAACATTTTATTCAGGATCTTTTTGCCAACAAGATCTCGAGTATACACATCAGTCACTTCTAAAATCAGTGTGCAACTGGCCTAATAGAGGAGCTCCAGGCTCCTGCTGAAAAAAATGAAAGTTATCAGCTACAAATACTGTAGCTGCTGACTTTAATTATTAGGGCACTTACCCGTCCAGGAATCCAACGGTGTCTTCATCAGAGCCGATTTTTCAATCAACTACCGGGTGCTGCTGCAGCCATCTGCACTAAGGGAAACTGTCAGTGAAGCTTTTCTGGTTCTCTACTGCGCATGCATTAAGCGTGCTGTGCCCTCTGATTGGGTTGGCTGCGGGGGAAGGAGGAGGGGGGTCGAATTTCCGGCTGAGTTTGACAAGGCAGACTCAGCCAGAAGTGGGAGAAGGTACCTGTCAAAACCAGTTACCCGCCCCCACAAAAGGTGCTAAATGTGGCAGTGGGGCTCTGTTTTAAGGTGGTTGTAAAGGGGGAAGGTTTTCTATGCATGAAGGTAAAAACCTTCTGTGTGCTGCTCACCCAGTAGCCCCCTAATAATCACCTGAGTCCCCTCTGGGTCCAGGGATATGTATGAGAGGTTTGGCTGTCTTGGGACTTCCTCTGCACTTTGGCTGAGACAGCAGTGGGGGTCATTGGCTCCCACTGCTGTCAATCACAGCCAGTGAGCCAATGAGGAAAGAGTGGAGGGTGGTGCCAAGCCACGGCTCTATGTGTCTTATCTTGCTATTGGGGGCACCGGTCAAGGAGGGGGACCTGAGAAGAGGAGGATCAGGCTGCTCTGTGCAAAACCACTGCACATAGTAGGTAAGTATGATGTGTTATTTAAAAAAAAAAAAAAAAAGCTGAACCTTTAATACCACTTTAAGATCATCCTAAGGGTTAGGTAGATGTATGATTGTTTTGTTATATAACCTTGCACAGACCAATGTCAATGCTCAGCACCAAAAAAAAAAAAATGCAAATGTAGGGATTTACTAACACTGGTGTACACAGAATCTGGTGCAGCTGTGCACAGTAACTGATCAGTTTCTAGGTTGTATTGTCAAAGCTTAAAGCGGAGTTCTACCCAACAGTGGAACTTCCGCTCTTCTGCTTCCTCCCCCCCTCTGGTGCCACATTTGGCAGCTTTCAGGGGGGAGAAGGGGAATGAGTACCTGTTTTTGACAGGTACCCTTCTCCACTTCCAGGAGAATATTTTTCCCCAGGCTGGAACTCCTCTTTAAGCCCCCGTT
Organism: Glandirana rugosa; assembly: GCA_018402905.1. Classification (NCBI taxonomy): domain Eukaryota; kingdom Metazoa; phylum Chordata; class Amphibia; order Anura; family Ranidae; genus Glandirana; species Glandirana rugosa. The sequence continues at coordinate 1,446,048 of BLSH010389319.1, forward strand.
AGCTAAAGCTCACCGGTGTGGCTTTGAAATCGGCTACTTCAGCGTGATTTCAAAGCCGTACATCAATGCAATTTGCACTGCCGATTTAATTGCAGCTTGCCACCTCATACAACAGAAGTCTATGCAAGTCCCAATGAAATCGGCAGTAGCGCAGGAATGACATGTGTCGTGACAGTTTGAATGGTTCCATTACGGGGTGCAACTTGTCACGCAATTTGGAACTGTCAAATCGCATGACAAATCATACCAGAGTGAACGGGGGATAACCAAACAAGATGAAGTTAGAACCTGATTACTATTAACAGATGCATCAAATTTGTGTCCCAATAGTCCTTTAACTGTGGTTGTGTAATGATATCATTGTGCTTACCAATTCAATGTGCAAGAAAAAATCAAAACTAACAACAATGTAAATCTTAATTATAATTTAAAGCAACATATCTTTTACTTATGTATGTTTTTGTGATAGTTTGAACCAGAAAAAAGAAACTCTGTAAATCAATTCACATTACCAAATCACTATAAATGCATTCATTTTTTCATGCAATAAAATGATACCTAATAACACATCAACTTTTATGGATGTTGATGCTTTCAGCCGAGAAAAGAAAAAAAAACCTACATAAAAGGGTTAGTGAATTAAAACAGTGTAATGGATCAGGGCTACACATAAACAATATTAAAACAAAGAAGATCCGGCTCAGCCTCCCTGTAGGCATTTACTTTTTCCATAATATTTCTTTTCACTTCAAAAGCGTTGTCACAAATGGTCATTATGTTCAACGGCGGCAATTAATTCTGGCAAGTTTTAATGGCAACTTTCTGTGTAAATATCGGGGCTGTTGTTCTGAGCATGTGATTGATGTTGGCACACATTTGATTTGTACAGAATTGTTTATTTGTTTTTTCTTTACTATTTTTAAAGGGTCCCACTGCAGCCAATCAAGCGATCAACATGAAATACTTACATCCCCTATTGGAAAATAATAGCGGAAAAAAAAAAACAATTCAACAATTTGCAGCATTCTGGAAAGCAGTTTTCCTTATGATGTATTACTCACATTTTTCCTGGACAAGAGACAATTGTTGAAAATTACTTTTTGGGATTTGGCAGTGGCTCTATTATTTAGAGCAATAAAAACGGAAGGAAAGGTCAGCTTTGTGGCAACAATTTATGTCCTAGCTAGTTGTTGTATGGGTTAATTAATAAAAAAAAAGGTAGCGCAAAGAACGATAATGTACTGCCACCCATAGAAGTCAACCAGATGTCACCTTTCATCAGCTAAAAGATGATTGCTTGTTTGTTGCAAGGGGTTACACTGGACTATTTGCCTTATTAAATAAATGTCAGTTATATTTGTAGTAATCCAATATTTCTATTTGTACAAGTCAAGCAGTTGAATTTAATTTCTCTATGTTTAAACATGTTAAAGGCTAAGTTCACTTTTTTTTCTTTTCTAAATTCCAGCTCCCCTATGTACCAATATAGCATTAATGTACTTTTTTTGCAAAATTATCAAAGCTTTCCATTAAATCTACAGACACTTATTTCACTTGTCCTCATCTATGTTTCCAAACGTATCCATTGCTTCTGCCTTACTTCCTGGTCAGGCTTTAGGTCATGACACAGGAAAGAGTTGACCAGCTGACCTCTTTAGCACACACCCTGCATCATACACCCTCCTACCCACCCACCCATTTCCAGCTGCACGTTTTTTAAATGAAATGCAATCAATCAGTGATCACCCTTCTCACTAAATACACAATATACATTCAGATTTCCCCAAGAGCTCAGCATATGAGGTGAAGCTCTGTTGACTTATGTAGAGCACCTCACTTAGGAGCCACAAGTGAAATGGGATCCCCCACTCTGCACAGCCAGGCACACCGAATTTCCACAGTCTCCCAGAGTCAGAAAACAGTCCAGTACTTTGTTTTGTTATTTTATTGAGGGATTAGAACTTGGATGGGGAGTAGGGGTATTATGGGATGCCCACTTGACTTCAAACAACTTCAGGGACAACTTTTCCATATACATTCTATATACACTCCTTCTCTTCCTCCAGTATTACCTTGCTTGCAGAACTCCACTGGCACACTGAAGGTTAACCTGACACAAAGCACCCAGTCAGGTGTTTAGCAATAGCCCTTTACAGGCAGGGTCCCCGGGCTCCTTGGCTGTGTAGAAAAGTCCAGTGCCCATCTTACATTCCTGTGGCTACTGATCCCAGCCCCACCTCTTCAGGCACTGTCAGCTACCCCTTTCACTAGCCCTCCTGGCTACTTCCCCACAGTCCTCCCAGACTGGTATTCTCTCTCTCAACAGTCTTCCCAGACTGCTCACTCACCAGCCCACCAGTGCCGTACAGAACATCACTGATTTCCTCGCTCCTTCAGGAAACCCTGTCTCAGACGCAGGAGCTCAACAAATGGGCCTTTGATAGAGGAAGGCGGGGGGAACTGGATCTAAAGCCTGGTGACCAGGTCTGGCTTTCCACCAGGAACCTAAGGCTTTCGTGCCCATCACGGAAACTGGGACCTAAATTCATGGGCCCCTTTCCAGTCAAGAGGAAGCTCAATAATGTGACTTACGAGCTGAATCTGCCCTCTTCGCTTCGAGTACACCTGGTGTTCCATGTCACCCTGCCCAAACCCGTAACAAGGGATCAGTTCCCCGAAAGGAACACGGCCCACCTGAACCGGTTCTTGTGGATGGAGAGGAGGAGTACGAAGTCGAGGCCATCCTTGATTGCAAGAGAAGAGGGGGTTTGATTCAGTACCTTGTCAAGTGGAAGGGGTACGGGCTGGAAGAAAGTTCCTGGGAACCTGAGGGACACGTACATGCAGAGGAACTTCTCCGGTCATTTTGAAGGACTCACTCGGATCTGAAGGCCCTGCTGGGCATCCAGAGGCTGCCCCTTGGGGGGGAAATGTTAGAGAAGACCCTGCAAAAAGGCACAGTTTGGGACTATCTGAGCGCTCCCGAGCGTTCCCGCGCACTCCTGCGCGTTCACGCACGCGTGCCGGAAATGGCGCCAAATGGCTCTATTTCAGCCCAGCAGACCCTGCAGCGAGTGCTGTTGGATCTACAGCGTATAGAGTGTGTTTCCTGAGCAACCTGTATCTGATTCTCTGTTCCTGTGACCCGGCTTGCCTGACTTTGCTGATCTCTGCCTGCACCGACCCCTGGACTGTCTACGACCACTCTTCTGCCTAGCCCTCCTGTACTTTGCCTGCCCGCCTTTTGACGACCCTGCCTGTACCCGACCATCCATCTGCCTGCTCCTCTTGTTCTGCTCTGCCAGCCTGTTCTATGACACGGCCTGTACGACCACTCTACAAGTGCACGAGTGCATCAAAGGACTCCTACCAGCACCAGTGACCCAGTCCGACCCTCATGCCACTCTGCACTCCCGAGCCACCTGTCTACTCTACCAGGGGTTCCTGAGTCAGGGTCGTAAGGGAGGTTACCTACTGCATAAGTCAGACTCATCCACCAGGTACGTGACAGACATACAGCAACAGCTCCTTCCTACAGCTCCTTTCTATCTCTGCTTTCTGTTCTATCTTTTCTGCTTGCAAAATGTCTGGGGTATCAGGGTATAAGAAGATGAGCAAAGATGACCTGACTGCTGAGTGTACAAGAAGAGGCCTTGACATCAGTGACAAAACTTGTGGAGACATGATAAAGGCCCTACAGGATTATGATATCTGAGCAGGCCAGAACTCGCGGGAACTTGAAGCTGCAGGGGTTTCCGATACTCCAGAGCCAAGTGGTTCAGACTCAACGGCCTCACAGGATAGGCACACAGAGACTGACACAGGAATACTACTGAATGTCCCCTCTAGGCCATAGCAGGAGCAGGAGCAGGCCAGCCCCAGATTGCCTGCAGCCAGCATAGACTCTCCTCCAATGCAGGAAACACTACAGCGCCTCAGAAAAATGGATCATAGGATGTACCTGCATTTTCTGGAATGCCAGGCTGTGGCTGAGAGAGAGGAATTACAACCCTTGGTCCACAGACTGCCAGGCTATCTCAAAGACACCAATCACCTGCTCAAAATCATGACAGATATAAGTTGGAAAAAGGGCTATTCATGGGTTACATGTGATGTCAGTAGTTTGTATTCCTGCATACCACACAACTTAGCTATGTAGGCCATTGATTTATTTTTGAGAAGGTGCAGTGATATGTCCCAGGAGGTACGATTGTTCGTTTTGGATGCTCTACAATACCTTTTGGAACACAATTATTTATCATTTAATAAAGAGTTTTTCCTACAAAAAAGGGGGGCAGCGATGGGGGCCAAATTTTCCCCATCGCTGGCCAACTTGTATATGGGCTTTTGGGAGCGTGAGCACATACACGGTTCCCAGAATCCATTTAGAAAAAGCATACAATTGTACTATCGATATATAGACAATCTTATCTTTGTAGTCGATGAGGGAATTGTCTCCCTTGAACCGTTTTTACAATACCTGAACAATAACGGCATGAACCTTCATTTCACAGGTAATATAAATCAGACAGAAATACATTTTCTAGATGTTCACCTGTATGTGAAGGATTTGGGGGTTCATACCGATTTGTTCAGGAAACCGTTGTCGTGCAATACACTGTTAAGGGACAATTCAGGACACCCTAGACACACCATCAGGGGTATCCCGGTTGGACAATTTTTGAGGGTCCGCCGCATATGTAGCACGGACGATAATTATCGCGTGCAACCGTCGGCCCTATACCAGAGATTTCTGGACAGGAGATACCCTCGGTGGATGTTGGATAGGACTATGACCATAGCCAATTCCAAAAAAAGATTTGATCTGTTGAAAGGTGGTGGGCCAAACAGAGGACCATATGAAACAAACATATAACAGCAAAAAACTTAACTTAAGCACTACCTTCAGCTCAGAGTTTAGGGATATAAAAAATATTATCCATAAGCGTCTGCCCATACTTCGTGTGGATCAAATTTGCTCAGATCTGTTGAAGGATGGGATAAATGTCTTGTCAAAGCGAGCTCCATCTGTGGGCAGCGTTCTGTCACCTAGCTTTTTTCAAACAAGTGCCAAACAATCTTTCACATGGCTTCATTGCAGGGGCAATTTTCGCTGTGGAGGTAGAGAGTGCCCCTGCTGCAGCCATGTCATTAAGGGTGATACAGTGGTTTCATATAAGGTAAATAAACGACATAAAATTAAATCATTCTTTAACTGCAATACAAAATATGTTGTTTACATTATCACATGCGGCATTTGCCATGTACAATACATTGGCCGTACAACTAGGCGTTTAAGGGATAGATTTTATGAACACCTATACAGTGTAGGACGTGACAGGGAAAAATCCACCAATGTGGGACGCCATTTCAAGGATGTCCACGGCGGTGATGCCTCAGCTATGGGAGTCCAAATTTTAGAAAAAATGAATACCCCCAGCAGGGGAGGGGACATTTTTAAGATCCTTTGTAAAAGAGAGGCATTTTGTATTTTTTATTTTCGAACGCGCATGCCCCTGGGCCTCAATTATGAATGGGACATCACCCATTTTTATGAATAATATCTATTGAACAAATTTGTGAGTTTATTGGTGTCCTCTTCATGATTGGGTGCTAATGAGTGGGGAGTTTGTTGAAGGTTCAACATACTAGATACAGGATTAGTTTCAAGCAAAATATTGTTTCTTGTCTAGGTGAACACACCTCGGAGGGATATACAATACAATGTTTGGGATCCCATGCACAGATGCCATATGGATGTTTCATTTAAGGCTTTATTGGAGGAGCCCTTCGAGACCTCATCTTAGAATCTATTTATTCATCCACGGCATGGGGAATAACCCTGTTTTCCCTGTTTTTCTTGTTCTTGATGGACATGGTCTTTCAGTGTGTGGTGCATCCTGTCTGGATCCGACGATCCGTTCAGGATTGCACACATGCTTTGCGTTAACCATTTGTGGGCTTTGAGTATGTTTGTCGTTTTGTTTTTTCTTCCTTCCTCTTCCTTCCCCCTTTTCTCTTTCCCCCCCTCCTTTTCCATATACATGGTTGCGGGGGGGGGGGGGGGTGGGAGGCGGGCCGGGGGGGAGGGGGAGGGAGACAATGTGCAGCATTCGGTATTTTTTCATGTATGATCATTCATTTTTTGTTTCCTATTTGTGTATGTATTTTCTTTTACGATTTATGTCATACAGTGTTTTTGTGAGTATCAATTGTTTTGCAATGTTTTGACATTTTTTGTATAAAATGTCACTTCTTTCTTTTTTCTTTTAAATTTTTAGCAATTTGCACCAGGTATTTTTAAAATGTAATCAGTATACTGAATGTGTGATGTTACTCACCTGGGTGGGTGTGTTTTGTTTAATGAGCACCTCTATAACAAGAGGCGCACCAGCACTATGTTTTTGCAATGATTAAGCTCGTTATAGACGAGTGAAACGCGTCTACTTCATATCTTACTTGCATTTGCCTGACAATAAACCAGCAAGCTTATTATTGTCCGTGGAGTGCTGTTTCACCTTTTCTTTCTCCCATGCACATGGCAGCGAGCCAAAAACAGCACCCGGACACACTACAGATTCCTTCCCTACTGGCTTGAGCTGTGTATTCCTTTACTTATATATGAAAGAGAGGAATGCCGGACTCAGAGGGAGGCTGATCGTCAGCACGAACTGGAGATATTAAGACTCCAACAGCAAAGACAGGCTCAGCACCTCAGATCCCTAGAGCACAGGGACACCTCTCTGCCTGCGAGCCCAGCCACCAAATTTCCAGTCATGGAAAAGGACAGTGACATTGATGTGTATCTACTGTCCTTTGAAAAAACTTGTCGTCAGTACCATTTGCCCCCAGCACAATGGGCCCTGTACCTGATGCCAGGGCTATGAGGCAAGGCCCTGCGCACGTATGTCGACCTGCCAGCGGAGCAGGATGAAGATTGTGAAGCCATAAAGGCTGCGGTCATTCAGAAGTATCGACTAACCCCGGAAGTGTACCGAAAACGGTTTAGGTCCCTGCAAAAAGGGCCTGGGGACTCCTATATGGATGTGGTAAGCTGTTTATGTGCCACCTTCCAACAGTGGACTCGGGTCCTGAAAGCCAATTCTTTTGAGGCCCTGGAAGATCTCATGATTGAAGATCAGCTTTTGCACATCTGTCTACCAGACGTCAGACAGTTTGTGTTAGAGTGGAAGCCCGGTTCTGCTAAAGCCGCAGCAAAACTGGCAGATACCTTAATCAGCACTCGGGTATCGGACCATCGCAAGGCCCCACCGAATGGCTGGAAAGGGGGAGAATCGCACGTAGCATCCTCTCCTCTGCCTGCCCACCAAGCTTCTCAGTGGTCTGAACCTGCAGTTCCTGGCGGCAAGCCCTCCCTGACTGACAACCGCAACCGTTACTCTTGTGGCAAACCTGGCCATCTTTGAACACAGTGCCCTGAGCAGAAGAAGTCAACATCATCTGGCCAACCAGCCAGCAACCCTTCCGCTGTGCTGTTCGTCAGTAGGAGACCTGAAGGACCCAATGCCAATTTGCAGCCAGTTATCGTGGGCCACTGGACTTTATCAGGTTTTCGGGACACCGGAGCTGAGGTCACCTTGGTCAGAGGTGATAGAAGAAACAGACATCATCCCGAGAAGTTCCTTACCCTCACCGAAGTTGGGGGAACCCGTTCTCGCATACCCTGTGCCTATGTGTTCATTGATTGGGGTGTCGGGACTAAGATGAGAGAGGTGTGAGATTCTGAGGAGATCCCCACTGCTGTGTTGCTGGGTGCTGATTTGGGGACCCTTCTCTCCTATTATGCCCCTGCTGAGGACGCCCCCTCGGAAGCCTCTGGACCCCCCAAGGTACAGTGTGCAGATGTGGGTTTGATATCTAGGTAACCTGGGGAGGGGGAGGGTGAAGTGGAAGTGCCAGGTCCTCCTTCTTCAAAGTAAGGAGAAGAGACCCCGTTGCTTGTAAAGGTAAATGATGTATGTTCCAATGATGCTACAACTGTACCTGTTGAATGTAATGTTGATAATGATGACAATGTATTACCAATACTGGTGGTCACTCGCAGTGCTGCAAGGGATGCAGAGGTACAGGCTTGGGTCGCAGAACAGCAGGAGGACGTCTCTGGGCCCTCTCCTTGTTCTTACCCAGTGGACTCTACCTCTGTTGAGCCTCAGCAGCTGTCCTCGTTTGCCACAGGATTGCTTGCTGGGACTTGTGGTTCCGCCTTTGAAGCAGCACTGCAGATAGACCAAACCCTGGCACATCTCAGGAGTCTAGCTAATAGCCCCCCTGCAGAGAATGACAAACAAAAGGTTTACTGGGACAAAGGAAAACTGTACAGGGAGAGTTTGTCTACAGAGGGGAAAGAAGCTGATTTAGGGGACAGCTATTAAAGGTGGCTCACGAGATTCCCCTAGCAGGTCACTTGGGGATCACTCAGGACTCAGGGGCGGTTAATACACAACTTTCATTGGCCTACCATGCTACCGCCCTGTGTTACCTGCCAGTGAGTTGGCAAGGTAGGAGATGTGATTGAAGAACCTTTTAAGAGGGTGGCAGTGGATATCGTCAGGCCTCTAGCCATCCCTAGCAGTTCAGGCAAACGTTTTATCCTGACAGTCGTTGACTATGCCACGCATTATCCAGAGGCGGTGGCTCTCTCCTTACTCCGTGCAGAAAAGGTTGCTGATTCTCTGCTGGGAATCTTCACAAGAGTGGGATTCCCTGCCAAGCTCATTAGAGATCAAAGCCCCCAGTTTGTGTCTGACTTGATGCACGCTCTCTGCCAGAAAATACAGATGATGCATATCATGGCCAGTCCTTATCATCCACAAATGAATGGCTTGTGAGAGCGTTTCAATGGTACCCTGAAACAAATGTTGCGCAATTTTGTGGAGTCCCAGGGTAAGGACTGGGAACAATGTCTGCCTCATTGCTGTTTGTTTACAGGGAGGTGCTCCAGTAGTCTACAGGCTTTTCGCCATTTGAACTACTGTACGGACGGAGGGTAGGAGGGCCTCTGGACCTAATCTGTGAGACCTGGGAGGGCAAGATTGCTGACCCAGAGGTCTCTGTTGTAGATTACGTCTTAAGATTCCGGGATGAAATGGAGAGGTTGGTGGGGATGGTGCGGGAAAACATGACCCAGGCCCAGACCAGGCAGAAACATTGTAATGACCGCAAAGCTAGGGAGCGTCACAAGTACGCCATGACAGTCTTAGCTTAGGACAAAACCTCTTATTCCTCATTCTGCCTCCCAACAACTTAGGAATTTCTGGGTTCCTTGACCAGGCTCCAAGAAGTCTGACTGTGTTTGCCAGGTCTGATCATAAACCAATAAATCATACCCATTAAGAGACAGCACAGGAGGCCTGGATGATAAGGACCATAAACCCCCTCCCTCAGGCAGCTGTGACATTCCAGAGACCCTCAGCCCATCTCAAAAGCTAAAAAAATTTACCCAGATTTCATAACTCCAGATAGGGACGAGACATCTTAATAAAAAGTATATATTTAAATGTGGGAATTCATCCCGACTAAAACGAACCCAAACGTCAATGAATTCAATTATATTCAATTATAAGGGAACCCACTGCTAGTTTTGCCTCTTCCCAGGGTAACGGGGAGTACCAAATCTGTTGTGTTTGGACTTGTTTCAATGCACTGTGCATGCTGAACGTGAATTCCTTAATGGCGAATTTGCACGATAATACCATCCCAAGATATGGTTTTCATACTGCAAATTGCATATTAGGGAAGGTTGTTACTCCATTGTCCGCCCTGGACAGCTCACGGGCCCTCCTTACCCATGAGAATGGTCAAGGGCATGTGGCCCCACCCCTTGGACTTCAGAGAAAAAGGGAATAGACCGGACAGTGCTGAGTTCTCACCTTACCATCAAAGAACGAACATCCGGGAACCTATGGACTCATCAACAAATCCCTGATCAATCACAGACATTTAAATGCAAGTAACTCTTCCTCTCCCATTCTGTCTTCTCTGTTTCCTACTCTATGTTGTGTCTCGAATTGCTTTGTAACACCATTTTTTCTGTAAATATTTTACTGCACCAAACTTGACCTTTTCATTATTAAACCTTATTCTGAAAAGCGTTAATCTTGTCCCTAAAGCTCTTAATGTAAGCTATAATGAACCTGTTCTTTTGAAGAGCACTACTGTTTAGGATAACTCATCTGAATATCCCTGTTTGTGGTGACAGCATTTGTTACAGGTGATTATTCTAAAACATAATTGGTACTGCTAACATCTGGGTCTTCTGGCCGGCATCCAGAAGGGGTGGCACTGAAAGGGTTAATTGCTTGAATTAGCCTGGTAACAATCGCTCTCAGGCGGTGGTCCCGCAAGCTGGAGAATCTTTGTGCTAGAAGCAGCTGAGTGGTATTGTTATGTTAGTGACAAGCGCGGTGTGAGATCAAGGGGGTCCCCGGCCACCCGTCAGTGAGGAGGGCAGTGATCTGATACCCACGTTCATCACAGTTGTAATTTAGGACCCAACAGAGCGGTATAATTCCTGTACAATTCCCCCGGAAAACAATCCGGTCCCGGAGACTTGTTATTTGGAAAGAAGTATATCGCGGCCTCTATCTCCAAGGATGTCAAAGGTTTTTCAAGATCTTCCCAGTCACCATCAGAGAGGAGGGGCATACAGATACCCCCAAGCTCATCTAGTAGGGACTGATCTGGACCAGAGGGGGAATCAGCATATAATGAGCTATAATACAGGTAGAATTCTCTCCAAATACCTTCTGGGTCTGTGATGGGACTCCCTGTATGGGACTGTATTGTAGGGATAATGGTTTGATAGGATGGTTCCGCAACCAGGTTAGCTAATAATTTTCCATTCTTGTCCCCTACCTCAAATAATTTAGATGTTAGGCGTTTGGTGTCTAACTGTACCAGAGAAGTGTAGTGGAGCTTCAACTCTCTCCTAGTTTGTCACAAATTACAGTCGTTTTCAGGACTGGGCCTTGCAGCAAAAGCCTCCGCTGCCTTGGCCTCACTCCAGTTGAGTGGTCAATGCAGCAAATTCAGACCTCACCACCTTAATAGAGGAGACATATTCCCCCCGGGTATGGGCTTTACATGCCTCCTACACCACATCAGGAAAAGTAGAATCCTCATTGATCGCCCAATATTCTGTCAATTTAGGTGACACCATCTCTTGAACCTTAGGTTTGTCTATCTAATGCGGCACCTGTCTCCAACATATCGGCTCACAGGCTGTGTCCATGGTCACATTCACCTCAAGAGGGGAGTGATCTTAAATACCCACCGGTAGGAAAATGTGCAGAGATGGGAAAGACCTGAAGCAGTTCCAAACATCACCTCATGCGAGAGCCTGACCTATGGGTAGTTGAGACATGTGGGTACATCCTGTTCCCTGGATGCGTCCACCCCCCATATTTCTTAAAGTCCAAAAGTATATGCCCATAAAGCCAGCTCTGGGGGAGCAGTCCTAGATGGATTGGACGTGTCCAGGGTGCTATCTAGAATGGCATTAAAGTCCCCACCCAAAATAATGTGGTGGAGTTGAAAGGGGGCAAGTTTGGTGAGGATAGCATACAGTATGGTGGAATCAAAGGGGGGAGGGACGTACACATGATGACATATATACCCCCAGGGTCAGAAATTACCTACGACTAGAGCTTCTGCCGAAACCTGTCAGCGTTATTGTTTTACTGTCACTCCGATGTACCAATAAATCACACTGCAAGGATTTCAGTGTTTCCGGCTTTTTTCTACTGTCATAAATTACTTGCTCAACAGAGTAAGGAAGTGATTTGTTTAACAAAAAAGCCACCCCCTAGCATATGAAGAGTAAGTAGCATGAAAGCCCTGTCAGACCCATGCTTTTTTGAGGGCTAGGATTTTGCTGCCCATTAAATGGGTCTCTTGTAGGAATAGTATATGTGGTTTATGAGAATTCAAGAATTTAAATAACAATGACTTTTTAACTTTATCGTTCAAACCTCTTATGTTCCAAGAGAGTAATTTCAAGTCAGCACACAAGGTAAATAGTGGATAAGGCTCCTAACAGAGCTGAGCAGGACCAAACTCAAGTATATAGTGTTATAAAGCAACTTACAAGTAGAGTCCATTCAGTATGTTGTACAATGATGGAGGGAGAATACAGGCTAGAGAAAGTGATATGATGCAAGTCTTGAGCAAATGCGTGAACAAACACAACTAATGTATAAAATGCCCTACTGCTTAGCATTACCCCAACAACTAGCTGAAGCAGTTTCATCCCTAAACATCCCTAAAAAGTTACCTACTGAAATACAGAGTTCTGGGGCAAAGCCCAGGCAGTGTCCATGCCAGAACAGAAGACGTGAGAAGGGGAGTGGATACTCCCTGGAGTCTTGGGTAACCTGGGGAGTCTCAAGACCATACATGAGCAAAGCAATTAGTCAACATTGGGGAAGTATCCCAGTGGGTAACAAAAAAGAAAAACCATACCAGTTCCAGAGAGCCAACAAGTAGATTCGGGTGTGGATGAACTTTGCCAGGTAGGATAGGCAGCCGTTCCAAAAGCCTGCACTGGGAGGCCAGCTATTCCGTGGATAGGATATTCAGATGGAGACGTAAGATTTACCATGCAGGAATGAACTACAGGGGCTACTGAAAAGTGAGTAATTCTGCTCCAGCAGTATTAACCATAGACAACAGGTCTGACATGTGGAAAGAAGTGTGACAAACAGAACAGCACCCCAACTGTACGCTTCCCTGTAGAGGTGTTCTAGGATCATCCTAGGGCAGGGATATGCAATTAGTGGACCTCCAGCTGTTGCAAAACTACAAGCCCCATCATGTCTCTGCCTCTTGGTGTGATGCTTGTGGCTATCAGAGTCTTGCTATGCCTCATGGGACTTGTAGTTCTGCAACATCTGGAGGTCTACTAATTGCATATCCCTGTCCTAGGGTAAGCTGCCAAGCATCCACTTCGTCAGGAGAATTTAAGAATTTCACAGATCCGCCATGTGGAACATGCAAGTGGCTGGGGAATAGCATGTAATACTTGATTTTTTTTTCTCTAAGACTCCTGACATCTGTATAGGTCTTTCTTTTGCAGATCTGCAGAAAAATCTGGGTATAGATGCACCGCCGTGTTCTCATAAGGAAGATTAGGGTGTTTACGAGCCTCGCTAAGGATGCGGTCCCAATCCCTGTAATTTAGGAATCACATCAGAAAAGGTCTCGGAGGGGCCCCTGGTGTGTCTCAGCCGGTTGGGACCCTATGGGCCCTTTCAACTAAATAAGTTGGAGAGATGTCAGTGAGGGTCAGCAGGGATTTGAAAAAGAATTCAGCAAATTCAGGCCGGGGGTCACCTTCCATCCCCTCTGGTAGGCCTCACACCCTAACGTTATTTCTCCTTTGGCAGTTCTCTGCATCATCAGCTTTAGCCGCCAGCATGAAGACTGTGCGCTGGAGTGTATTCAGGGAGTCAGTATGCTGTGCAGTGACATCCTCAATAATGGAGATCCTGGATTCCGACTCTGAGAGATGGCCACGGATCTTATCCAGATCCGTCCTGATAAGAGCACATTTCTCCATTAAGTGGTCTATGCAAACCAGTACAGACGTCCTGCTGTGCTTTATGGCAGACAGGATCATGGATGTGTCACTTGCCTGGGCAGGTGCAGAGGGAGGTTGATATGCTGCAGGGTCCACTGTCATCTCCATCTCGGCCAGCAGCACACGGAGCTTGTCCAAGTTGGCCCTGGAACACGAGGCTGGCTGAACAGACGGCTTCCTCTTTGTTGGCGCTGCTGCAGAGCTGCTCCTGCAAGACATTCAGGAGCTTGGCGGAGGGTATTACCATGACCACCAGCTGGTTATCAGGGCTGAGCCGGCCCTAAGGAGGTAGGATAGGCAGCAAGGATAGATCAGGATCCCGGGAGCTCCCTATGCTAGCGTCCGATCTGCTCTACATCCGGTCACTGCCCCCACCCATGAGTATTTTTGAGGTGCCCATCCCCGTCAGCCCACTTTGCTGGGGATTGGCTGGGGCCCTCATCAATACTCCAAGCAGCTCCTCCTAAACTCCACCTTCTATTTCTGGAAGCTTCTCCAAGGTTCCAGAGAGCAGGGGGAGTTACCAGAGGCGCTGCTTCTTGAGTCACTCAGCCCTGACTCAGATTCAATCCAGGCCTTGTTGAGCCAGGCCAAATTTTACCTACTCTAACAACTATGTACACTAGCACCTAGAGGGTGCTATACTTACATCATCCAATCATGAGCAAGCAAAAAAATATGCTTATTTTTATTTTCTTGCATGTGATTGTGTATTCTTTGTAAAGTGAAGTTTTACCACATTCACTAAGTTTTCTGGAAAATTCTCTTGCAGAATACAACTTTACCTACAAAGTGAACAGCCGATTTGCCTTTAACCACTTCAGATCCGCGCTATTGCCAAAGTACGGCTCCATCGCGGATCTGAAATGCCGGGAGGACGTCCATGGACGTTCTCCACTGCGCACGCTCCAGGCGCGCCCCCTGGCGGCAGCGGCGCATGCGGGTGTGCCCGTGGGTCGGGCGCACTCGATGTCCGCCCGAGACCCGCCGATCTCTTTTAGGAGCCTCAGAACGGGGAACCGCCGTTGTAAACACGACGGTTCCACATTCTGTGACAGGGGACATAACAGATCTACTGATCCCTGTCACTGGGATCAGTTAAATCTGTTATGTTCCGGCCAGCCCTGCCCCCCCACAGTTAGAACACACCCAGGGAACATTTGTTAACCCCTTCACTGCCCCCTGCTGGTTAACCCCTTCACTGCCAATGACATTTACACAGTAATCAATGGACATTTAAATTTCTGATCGCTGAATAAATGTCATTGGTCCCAAAAATGTGTAAAAAATGTCCGACATGTCCGCCCCAATATTGCAGTCCCGATAAAAATTGCAGATCGCCGCCATTACTAGTAAAAAAAAAAAATAAATAATAAAAACGCCATAAATCAATTCCCAGTTTGTAGACGCGATAACTTTTGCGCAAACCAATCAATATACGCCAATTGCGATTTTTTTTTTTTTACCAAAAATATGTAGAAGAATATATATCGGCCAAAACTGATGAATATTTTTTTTAATGGATTTGTACTTTAGCAAAAAGTAAAAAATATTGTTCTTTTTTGCAAAATTGTCGCTCATTTTTTGTTTATAGCGGTGATCAGAAATGACGCAGAGGGGATCAAATACCACCAAAAGAAAGCTCTATTTGTGGGAAAAAAAGGACGCACATTTTATTTGGGTACAACGTCGCACGACCGCGCAATTGTCATTCAAAATGCGACAGCGCTGAAAGCCAAAAATTGGTCTGGGCAGGAGGGGGGTTTAAGTGCCCGGTAAGGAAGGGGTTAATATATCCACCTCATAGACTCCATAGCACTTTGAAATATAGGGGTCAATTTACTAAAACTGCAGGTTTTATTGTCAAAGCTTAATCAAACAAACTGAAATTAGAAGCTGATTAGCTACCAGATTTTTAGTAAATCTCTCCCATAGAGTCACAGTCTTTGTGTAGTACTACTAAGGAGGAACTAAGTTATTAAACATGTATTAAATTATTTACACTTTACCAATCATATATACATATAATGTAAATCTTAAAGACATTTTGAAAAAGACTATAGTCTCCCTTTAATAACATTTTAATCATTCAAATAATTCATCCAGTCATTACAATCAGGAAACCAATGAAGCATGAAACATATAGCAATAATCAAATACATTAAACTTCTGAAATTACAAAGCATTTCAACCTTTCAAAATCCATTGCTAAAAAATCATACAAGTTCAGTGTAATTCAGTGGGGCATTAATTCCTTTATCTATACTATCCTGTCTGGCACGCTATCTACCTTTTTTTTCTGTCTGCTTTGCCTGTAAGTCCAGAGCACTGACCCCTGTCTTGTGAATTAAAATAGATTGTTTGTGAGCATGGTCATGTCAGAGCAACCAAACCTGCCTGAAATAATTAATATGTATAGATAGGCAATCTAATTTGTCAATAACACATTCTCCCTGAAGTGATCTTATTTTTATTCATTACAGGACTGGAACCTTACCCGCTACAAATCCTTTGCTGTACTGTCTGCAGTATCCCACAAATACTGCCTTATCAGAGACATGTGCTTCATCCCACCTTTTTCTGGCTGAACACAATTACAATGGATTCCTTCAGATTTAGTGAAAACATGTTTAAACATGGATGTGTTGTTAAGGATCCCTCCCATCAAACATTAATCTTCTGGATTCGAATTGAATAAAGAGATAAATACTACATGCAAAGGGGTATTATGCTCATTACCACAATCATCTTGAACATACTGACACCCTGCTTGTAAAATAAATGTTAATATCCACAACTCCTAAATAGCTCTGAATTTGAGCTGGATGGTGTTTTAACCACTTCAGCCCCGGAAGGTTTTGCAGCTTTAGGACCAGAGCACTTTTTGCGATTCGGCACTGCGTCGCTTTAACGGACAATTGCGCGGCCGTGCGACGTTGTACCCAAACAAAATTTGCGTCCTTTTTTTCCCACAAATAGAGCTTTCTTTTGGTGGTATTTGATCGCCTCTGCGTCATTTCTGATCGCCGCTATAAACAAAAGAAGAGCGACAATTTTGCAAAAAAAACCAAATTTCTTACTTTTTGCTAAAATTCAAATCCAAAAAAAAAATATAAAAAAACATTTTTTTTCACCGTTTTTGGCTGATTTATATTCTTCCTCATATTTGCGATAAAAAAAATCGCAATCGGCGTTTATTGATTGGTTTGCGCAAAAGTGGCCGCGTTTACGGATGATGAGAATTCATTTCTGGGGTTTTTATTTTTTTTTTATTTTTTACTAAAAATGGCGGCGATCTGCGATTTTTAGCGGTACTGCGATATTTCAGCGGACATGTCGGACATTTTTGACACTTTTTTGGGACCAATGACATTTATTCAGCGATCAGAAATTTAAATGTCCACTGATTACTGTATAAATGTCATTGGCAGTGAAGGGGTTAACCTGGGGGGGGGAGCTAGGGGTTAACTGTGTTCCCTGGGTGTGTTCTTACTGTGGGGGGGTTGGGCTAACATGGGCATGAGAGATCTAACTGATCCCAGTGACAGGGATCAGTAGATCACCCATGCCCCCACTGACAGGGCGGGGAACCGCCGTGTTTACATCGGCGGTTCCCCTTCTTTTCCCTGTAGCCGCTCATCGCGGCTCGCCGGCGGACATCGGGTCCGCCCGAGCCGCGGGCACACTCCTCAGGAGTGCGGCGGGTGCGCGCGCGCGCCGCCGGCGGCGCGCGCGCGTCCCCTGGTGGCCAATATGCAAATCGCCGTATATTTACGGCGATTCGCGCCCAGCTCCCCGACTGCCGCCGTGAAAAGACGGCGCGCGGTCGGGAAGCAGTTAAAGTGGTTAAAGCAATGCATTTTCTGAGCCCACTGCAGCCTTACATACACATATTGGAGCATGAGAAGGAGGTTCTAAAGGATAGAGACATCTGATGAGAGGATAAAGTCCCTCTGAGAGGAACAGTGAGCAGCTTTAGAAATTAATGTGTTACTAAACCCAGGGCCGTGCATTCACTATATCTGGTCTCCCACAGTACACAGAACATGGAAATGTAATAGTTTTAGTAAATATAAACTGCTAAATACATTTTTTCACCAGCAGTTAGAGCAGTCTTGTGACTTCTATCCGTGTCTGGTTAAGGCTTGTAAGGGGAGTTTCATTCTACACTGGCTGTCCTATAAGGCTGCAGGACCCCTGATCCTCTGTCTGGACAGTGCTGATTGGCCCTGTGCTGATCACATGCACTGTCACAAGAAAAAAAACCTCAATGGCAATACACGCCAAACTGAGCATGTGCAGCTTGTCCCCTAGCCTCCGTTCTATCAAGAGATGCATTGGGGACAGTGGAAGAAGATTGATTTCACTGTTGTGGGTTTCATAACACTTTAAGGCTGGGTTCACACTGGAGAACGCAGTGGCTCCCCAGGCGTCTCCATTCACCATATCAGGTCCGATTTCAGCACGAATTTGGGTCCCAATTCGGACCTGAAATGGACCAAAAGATGCAATTTGCACTGGAGCCGCTGCGGAGATGTGTGAACCGGCTCCATAGAGAACCGGTCACAATTTCCTGCTATGCGTATTGGATGCGGAAAAACCCATATCCAGTTTGCATAGGTGTGAACCCAGCCTAAATGTATTATAAACTGCAGCACCTAGTATTTGTAACTAATTAATTAATTTTACTTGTGGCCTGGAATTTCAGACAACACATACTGGATGTTTAACCTCCCTGGCGGTATTCCTGAGTGTGGTTCGGGGTGGATTTTCAGTACCAAGAGCGGTAACCCCGAGCCACACTCGGGATTGCATCGCTGGATCCAGGCAATGTTACTCACCTTGTCCCCTGGATCCAGCGATGTCCTCCCGCGGTGTCAGCTTGTCTCTCCGCCGCCAGATGACTCCTGTGTGCCGGGCTCCGTTCCCTGCGAGCGTCGCGTCGCACGGGGATGGAGACCGGCGGGAAATTCAAAAAGTAAAACACACAGCATACATACAGTACACTGTAATCTTATATTACATTACTGTATGAAATAATTTTACATCCCCTTTGTCCCTAGTGGTTTGCCCAGAGCCCTGCATGCACTTTTATATGATAAATATCATTCTTTCTGCTGGAAACTTGAGAATGTCCATAGCAACCAAAAAGTGTCCCTTTGCGTCAAAAGTGGTTTTTGATCAGCTAGAAAACACCGATAGTAAATAAGACTCATTTGCAGAATTGAGTGATACTGATTTTTGGGGAAATTTATCATCAGACACGGAAAGTGAGGACAGCGACAATTCTGCAACTGAGCAAATTTCTGCGTTTTTGGTTTGATTACATTATTGAATACATTTTATTACTATTATATTATTATTTTTGATAATTATTTTTAGTTATTTATTATATTATAATTTATGATTTCATTTTTCAGACTTTTTCATACACGGGATGTCTACTAGACTGTTGTTTGGACAGATTTAAGTGAGTTATTGCTAAGAATGGCAGGCCTACAATATAAAACGCCAAATTTTCATGCAAAATAATTGTACCGCTTTCAGCACCAAAAATCTGACATAATCATACCGCCAGGGAGGTTAAAACATAAGCACACCAAAAAGTGATATTTCTGCTTTAGTAGATTCTGGAGAGTTAACCCACTCAATAAGTTCTTATATTTTTGGGGGACTTATATGACGGGGATTCTACACTGCCTACTAGATTATTTACTTATTTAGTATTGCGATGAATCTATGCATCAAATGTTTCTACTTTGGCCTGCTCACATATACTGTAGATACAGGTATTCAAATAAAAAGTGTTGTCAGTGGGGTTAAATTAGAATTCATCAATTATCATTTTGCACTGTTTCATTGTCATTTTTAATATGATACAGTTACAAAAATTATATTAGTCTCAGTTTATTGAACTAATTGAACATTGGTCAGCTGTGCACTGTAGCAACCGTCCTTGTTTGTTGTATTTGCTTTTCTGGAACATCTCTTTTGATTCCTTTCTTCTTATCTTGTTGTAAAATGGAACATTTTATAAAAAATGTCAATTAAAAAAATTTTTTAATTCATCCAGGAATTGTTCTATGAAAGCTATTTAAATTTACTAGCACAGGAAAGAGCTAGTGGCATGCAAAATACCAGGACTTATCAGGGATCTACTCTATTCCACTTATAATATGTCCTAACAATGCTACACATAGCAATTTCCCCATACCAAAGCCAATCAATCCATAGTTTACATTACAAGCACAGTGTTGGCTTTTAGCGGGCATTATATTATTATATATCACTTTCCCTCATGCTAGGGTTCCTAAAAACAATTATTTTACCATTCTAGAACACAGAGCAAGATTTCTGTAAACAATGGGATAAATGGGAATTCATTACAACCTGCGGGGCTGAAGGCCACATGTGCCAAATTAAAGAGGATGTCTAAGTACTGGCATATTTATAAAAGCCTCATTGCTTACAGGCGGGCCAGAGTACAGTGTTTTCTGCAATGCACGGTAAGTATTCTTCAGTTTAAGACAACATAATAACTTAATATTGCACCTTTCCTTACATATCTTAATATTAAAAGGAGTAGGTCTGAGCATGTAGGACCCTCTGGAGACAAAGAGAAAGTAAACTTAATAATTATTCTTTATTAGCTCTGTGTATGTAAAGGCAAAGTGGTGGCAGTTATGCACAACAGGATTGAAGATGAGAGTGAAGATGGATTAGAATGCTTGTCAGTTTCTATTGCTGTCTTAATGCATTCTATGCATTAAGATGAAAACCCTTCTGTGTGTATCAGCCCCCTAATACTTACCTGAACCCCTTCTCTCTGCAGCGATGCCACAAGTGACTTAGCTGTCCCAGACACTCCTCCCTGGCTGAGACAAAGCAGCGGTGCCATTGGCTCCTAAGGCTGTCAATCAAAATCAGTCAGACAATCAGGGGAGAGAGAGGGCGGGGCCTGGTCGGGGCTTCATGTTTAAAGGGATACACAGAGCTCTGACTCTGCTCGAGTGCCCCCTGTAGCAAGCTGCAGGCTGAGGGGGCACTCAATGGGAGGACGGGCCAGGAGCTGCAAAGAGGGACCCAAGAAGAGGAGGATCTGGGCTGCTCTGTGCAAAACCAACTGCACAGAAGAGGTGAGTATAACATGTTTGGCTATGGGACAGGAAGTAGAGGGAAATTTCTGCAATGGGACACAGATGGTGAAAGAAAAAAATCTGACAGGGGTTATAGTTTTGCTTATAGTTCTACTTTAACCTCCCTGGCAGTATTCATGAGTGTGGCTCTGGGTTAATTTTCAGTGCCAAAAGCGGTAACCCTGAGCCACACTCGGGATTACCTTGTTAAATGCCACTGCATGTACTTACCTTGTCCCTGTGATCCCGTGATGTCATTTGGCGGTGTCCTCTGGCCGAACATCCGCCCGATGCATAATGGTTCCATGCTCCTTTCCCTGCAAGCGGCGCGATGCATGGGGGCGGAGCCGATGGGAATTTCAAGTTATAAACACAAACACACATACAATACATTGTAATCTGTTGATTGCTTTACTGTCTCAAATCAGTACACCTCAGATTTGTCCCCAGTGCTTTGTCCAGTGCCCTGCCTGCAGCTACAGTGTTCTTTGTACCTGGAAACTGGAGAGCGTCTACGACATCCAAAAGGCATCCGTCTACGTCATCCAAAGCACTTTTGGACCAGCTAGAGGACAGTGACAGCGACTTAGAATTGCTTGAAGAATGGAGCGATAGTGAGTCTTGGGGTACTTCGTCATCAGACACAGAAAGTGACGACAGCGACGATCCTGTGCCCGAGCTCAGTTAGGTGCCCACTTGGTGCTCTATTGGCTGCAATATGGATCATGCAACGCCCCCAAGATTTCTGTTTACTGGATCACTTGGTATGAAAGTGGACATTGAAGATAACAACCCCCTGGCGTACCTCCAACTTTTTTTGACCTATGAGGTGATTGAAAAAATAGTTACCGAGACCAACCGGTACCATGAGCACGAATCAGCTACTTCTCATCTAAGGTTTTCAAGAAGTAGAAAGTGGGAACCAGTGACCAAAGAGGACATATTGAAGTTTCTGGGCCTAATAATTCTTCAGGGAGTCGTAGGGAAACCCCTGCAGAAGTGGTATTGGACAACAAATAAATTGCTTGCCATTTAATTCTTTGGCACGGTCATGTCGGAATACAAATTTTCCCTGATAATGAAATTTTTGCATTTTGAGAATAATGAGGACTTTGATGAAACTACTCATCCTGCACCCAAACTGAAAAAAATTTGGGAAGTATCCCAAATGATTCAAAAAAATTTCCAACGGAGCTATGTGCCAGATAGAGACATCAGCAAAGATGAAAGTTTAATGGCCTACAAGGGAAGGCTCAGCTGGATACAATACATTGCATCAAAGAGAGCTCAATTTGGCATAAAATCGTTCATTCTATGCGAATCAGCAACTGGCTACATATGGAATTCCATCCTATGCACAGGAAAAGGGACAAAATTCGATCAAAAATACAGCAGCTATGGAATGGCATCATCTGCTGTTCTTTGCCTCATTGAGCCATTACTATATGAGGGCTATTGTGTAACTCCAGACAATTTTTACACATCCCCGAACTGTATGAGTTTCTATTACAAAATAAAACAGTCGCCTATGGAACTATTAGGGCTAACCGGCACAACCTGCCGTCAATGTTTGGCAAAAAGAAGCTAAAGATGGGAGAAATGGTTGCCTGGCAGAAAGGCAAGATGATGGCACTGCGATGGTATGACATAAAAGATGTGTGCCTAATGAGTACATTTCCACTTTAATGGTACACAAGAAAGGTGGGAATGACATCATGAAGCCCCAGTTAGTGCTTGACTACAATAACACCATGGGAGGTGTCAACAGAGCTGACCAAGAAATGACATTGACATTGTGGTTCATGCTGACTTTATTTGGAGAGTTGCAGAATGTATTTTTGTCAAACACCAAACACTATCAATGGCTGTGAACAGATCTGGACATCGTGCTTTTGGTGTTGTCAATCCAGAATGCCTGACTAGTCATCATTTTATGGACTACATCCCACCAACTGAAAAAAAGTCAGCACCAACAAGGATATGTGTGTGGTTTGTTGTTCAAAGAGAGATGACAATGGAAAGAAAATCTGCAAGGAAACCAGGTTCCATTGTCCTGATTGTGATGCGGAACTTTGTGCTGTCCCATGTTTCAAAAAATATCATTCTCGGGATGTTTACTAAACTGTCTAGTAATTCAGTGACTTAGTAATATTGCACCCTTTTTTGATAAAATGTCAGTGTTTTTGGTTTGATTATGTTATTGAATTGAATCAATTATTATTATATTATTCGTTTTTGTAATTATTTATAATTTACTATATTATATTTTATAATTTTGTGTTTCAAACTTTATCATACCCGGAATGTCTACTAGAATCTTGTTTGGAAAGATTTAAGTGAGTTAATCCTAAGAATTACAGGCCTACAACATAAAACGCCAAATTTCTATGCAAAACAATGTACCACTTTTAGACACAAAAATCTGACAGAATCATACCGTCAGGGAGGTTAAAGAGAACCTATAGTGGTTTTTGGTCTTTGCATATATACAGCATTTATTTATTGATTGGTATTTTATATCATTATTTTTATTTGTATAAAATCTTTGTTTTGTAAATATACATTTAAAACAGACTGATTTCATGCTACAATGTATGCAGAGCATTCTGGGATTTTTAAAAGCAAAGCACTGTACAACATTGGTTCAGCACTGTTTACCTACACCAGCTTATTGAAAATCAAGATGTCTGCACAAGAGGATGGAGTATGAACATCCTGCAATTCCTTCAATTATGTTTGTGAATTCTTAGATACTACTATTAAAGTCTACATTTACAGCACATCAGCAAGCCAAATATCTGAAACCCTTGAGGAGCAAACCAACTTTTATCACTTAGTGAACTTAGTGGGGTGGATTTGCTAAAGTTAAATAGACTGTGCACCTTGCAAGTGCAGTTGCACTTATTTTACCCGGAGCAAAGCATAAATGCTGTTTTTATTTATTTTCCTTGCACCAGATTGGGTATTCTTTACAAAGTGAAACTTTACTACATTTACATTTACTAAGGAAAATGACTTGCAGAGTGTAACTGCACTTGCAAAGTGCACTGTATTTTTGCCTTTAGTAAATCTACCTCAGTGGCTGGATTCTGATATTTGCATTACACCCTACATATATGGATAACTCACATTCTTCATTATTTATTTCCTTGCACATTTTATGCACTTTTATTCCTCTATGATTTGCACATCTCAAAATTCTAACAGCATATCTATAGGCTCAAAAAGCATAGGGCAAAAAATGTAGGCGTACCATGGCTTAGCTGACATACCATATGTTCAATTTCTAGAGCTTGCATTCAATCGTAAATCAACCTTTACATTTACATTTTTTTTTTGCTCTACCCTGTGCTAACATGTTTGCAAACATTGCAAATGACTGAAACATCCCATCAATATAGATGTTGCTCATTTTTGCAGTATTAATGTACAACCGTACAAGCATATTTATCAAATCATGCCAACTCTCATTATAATTTCCTCATTTTATTTATTAAAAATATTTCTTTTGAATTTATTTGAATTTCATGCAACTGCAGTTAACTAATTAAGAATGCATAATTCATAAAGAAATGTTATGAGAACAATAGTTTTGTACATCTTACTTTTTCTGTAATGTGACAAAAATATTCTTGCACAAAATGACCTTCTATTTATCTACTTAAGTTGCAAATAATGTAATAAGCCTCCTTTAGAGAGATTAAAAAGAATATAATAATTTTTATAGACCCACAACACATTATAACTATATTTTACTCTCATTAGGGTGGACTATTGTCAAATATTTTTTAATGTATATAAAATATATTACAAATGAAAGGTTAGGATTGTGTTCTAAAATGAGTAGAGTCTTTATTTTGTAATTTACACATGTCTTAATCTTTATCTGTATAATTGACCAAGCATTAGGACCTCTTTGCTATGATTTTGTATACTTCTTAACATTACTATTCATTCATTTCCTTTGAAAAGAAAAAAAAGAAAAAAAAAAACTCAAGTCCAGGACAAGGATAAAGCATACATTTTGTTTAACTGAATAATAAACATGTAATTTCTTTTTTTTTTTTGTTGAAAAGCTCTTTTAAACATATATACCTTGCTCATTTTACTTTTATATTTGCCCCCTACACAAATATGTACACTGCTGTCTGTCTTTTGGGTGTCTAGAATGTCAACATATTTTAGTTATCTTAATCTTAATAGAGATTTAAGTAGGAAAAACAAGCATCACTTAAAAATGCAGTGATGAAACCCAGGCCAAGACACTGCCCATGACACGTCGTTCATATCTCTCCTCTTGAAACGTTACAAGCCAACTCCTTTTTTTTAATCATTTCATAGGATTTTGTTCTTCTGTAAATAATTATAGAATATTCTTATCAACTGGGTACACTGTTGTCAAGTGAGTCATTAAGCAATGTATGATTCCTGAAGCACCATATATTTTGCAATAATTTAATGTGCCTTTAATTACAGTGATTATATTATGGTTGCCAGTGGTGTGCCATAAACCCTGATCTCTTTCATATCATCTGACATGATTATGGGCAAGTTGTGGGAGTGAAAATTGAATACTTACTCAGTGTTGCAGCTCCCCAACACACACTGGGGTTGGTTTACTAAAACTGGAGAGTGCAAAATCTGGTGCAGCTGTGCATATAAACCAATCAGCTTCCAGTTTTTTTTGTCAAAGCCTAATTGAACAAGCTGAAGTTAGTAGCTGAATACCATGCACAGCTGCACCAGATTTTGCACTCCCCAGTTTTAGTAAATCAACTCCCCTGTCATTGTGTGCCCAAAGATGGCAGATGCTCAAGCCAAATATAGCAGCATCACCATGTGTCAGTTAACTTGACAATAACTCAATAACAAAAATGAATTTGCCCACCCAGATAAGTTTTGCATTTTTATACAAGGATTTTTTTTAAATGTTTTTTTATAGGCTAATATGTGGACAAATAGGTGCTATTTGCAACTATTTTGCTACCTGGCAATCAGCATACATGGCAACATTTTTTAGATGTTGCATCAGCACAGCAAAGAAGAAGAAGTAATAAGCATCCCAAAGCCACAAAAGTGTACAGTAAGCTTAGACCTAGGCATGACATGTAGACCAGATTACAGTTAGACTGGTAGAAACATATTTAATTAAGTAAATGCAGGTCAACATTTCTCAGCCACTTGACATAAGCAATTGAAAATAATGATACAACACTTGAATTAATTAAAGTGATTGTAAAGTCTTATTTTTTTTCTTTAAAAATAACAAACACGTTATACTTACCTGCTCTGTGAAAGCGTTTTGCACAGAACAGCCTAGATCCTCCTCTTCTTGGGTACCTCTTTGGTACTCCTGGCCCCTCCCTCCTGTTGAGTGCCCCCACAGCAAGCAGCTTGCTATGGGGCCACCTGAGCTAAGCTGCAGCTTGATTGACAACAGAGGGAGCAAATGGCACCAATGCTGTGTCTCAGACAATCAGGAGGGAGAGCCCTGGATGGCTGAGCCACTCGTGCACATCACTGAAGAAAAAACTTTGATAGATCTCTTAAATTTTTAATAAAACTTATTCTGTAATGGATGTGAAGCTCAAGGAATGTTTTGGCAACCATGATTTCAATATAGTAACATTTAAATTGGCATTCGACCAATAACATATTTTACAAACATACCACAGAAATATGAATTTTGGGAAAGAAAATTAAAGCAATTAAAGTGTTACAAAACCCAGTAATATGAAAATAGTTTATCTGACCCCCAGTGCGCACAGCTTATAAATCTTCCTTTTACATTAAAATACTGTCACTATATACCTTTTTGGATGCTCTGTATACCACGGTTAAATGATAAGCTGCACAGTTTCTCCAGAGCTGTGTGCTCAGGTAGGAGAAGATTTCCACTATAGCCGGTATACATGACCACATGTGTGATGTCAATATTATGTGACCTGGCTATCTCTAAGAACATGTGAATATTCTCTACAGCATAAGGAATAATAGGGTTGTATGACCCCAAATACGTAGATTGGACTTTGATGGTGCTGGACAAACCCAACCTCTGAAAAAACATATGTCTAGACACAAATATCCATATAAAAAAATCACATTTTTTATTAGTACATATTAAAATATTTGCCAAGTAGGGCAATACATAACAAGACATATCCCCATAAAAGAGAAACCCCATACAAGCAGAGATGTACATAAAAGATACAACTGAGCATGTGTAGGTGGGCTACTCTGTCTGTGTTAGCTTGCCTTCCTGAGATAGACAGTGCAGGGAGGGAAGAATCTATGCATACAGGATAAAACAGTTTTTTTACACAATGCAGAGGATTAACCCCTTAAGTTCCCCAGTGAGCATAATAAGCAAGCTATGCTGCACATACAGACTGATTTTAATGTTGTGAGTTTAGTAACACTTTAAGAGATGCACCTAATCTTGTATATGGAGGATATATGCTGTTCAAGACACAGAACCTTGCTAGGACACATTTTTTAAAAAAATTAACAAGTGTATAAAATACATTTTCTATCTAAACAATATGTCTATGAATAAAAGTAATTCTTTATAGCTGTATAGGAAAGTGTTTATAAATGATAGAATGTAACAGTAATGCACTTAAAGAGAAATATACCAACTGTCGTTGTTTATCTCTCCTTCTGAAAATGTTAGTTACCTGGATGTCTCTGACATCAATGCTTTTTACCCAGTATACAGCTAATGTCAGTCAGTCAGTACTCTGGATCTTCTAGTCAGTAGGGTTGATTCACTAAAAAATAGAGACTGTACACTTTGCAAACAGAATGTTTCCTTATCTTATCTTTACTTTAAACATCCAATTATTCCAAGTGATCATATTTTCTCCTTAGTTAAGGTAAAACAAAAGAAATCTGATATTGTCAATGTTACTTGCAAGAGAGAAAGAAATGCAGTTACATCTAAGGTAAGTAATGATAGATAAAGCACATTGCCCAGATGGCATATCCCCCCCCCCCCCGCTTAAAGATTTAAGCTCTGTTATTAATAGGCCACTATATCTTATTCTCCTAAACGCTGCTTTAACTATTTTGGTTCCACAAGACTGGTGTGCACTGATTGTATTGCTATGAAAGACAAAAAGCTAGAACCAGAAACTAAAGGACATACCATCTGGGAGGACCGGGAGAAGGACGCACAGTGCGCCAGAGGCCTTTTGGGACACTGGAGGTGTGTGGAAGATCCCGCGGCCCAAGCAAAATTGTGGACTCCGTGCAAGTACAGACACCCCATACGGGCAGAAGTACCCCACCATAGTGGTGTGTTCTGCGGGGGATTGTGGCTTGTTTTAAAGGTCAGCCAGTCAATCACTGAGGCCTTCTACTAGCTTCTCATTGCCACTACACAAGACAAGACTCTTTGAAGCTTGGGCACTTATATCAAGTACAATGTGCCTTTGTCTGGTTCTTCCACTGCACCACTCCTGACGGTGTCTGTCTGGTGTACTATCACACCATCCACACATCTACTCATGTGTTTGCTACACACTTTCTGATTATAGACAAGTATTGTTTTTTCAAATATTTTCAAAATGCTTTCTGCATATAAGCCCCTGATGAAAGGCGTGGACCTGAAACGCGTTGTTAATGGGTGATATACTTCTCCTTTTAAATATATGTCAAAATAAAAATTATATTTTTTATATATACCTTGTCTGGTGTTGCTACTTACAAAGTCCCAAACTAAGGGGTTTTTCTTTGTACAATGATATTCAGGTATTGGTAGCCCCACCACTTGTATTGCAACATTGGAGATACATACAGAAATTAAAGAAGAGTCAGGTGTTTTAAAATATTTGAAGGTCTATCAAAGAATGATTTATCAAAATAATTAGCAGATAATAAAATAAGTGTCGGGATCAGCATAGGTCAATTAAAGACAGGGTGAGTTTAACCAATATAATCAACTTTCATCTGAAGGTCAGGCTAGGTTCACATTAGTCCTAGAAACGGGCTGACATTAGGAGCACAAGTCGCATCACAAAATCACTGATTCCCTATGGGAGCCTCCTTAACCGGTCCGACACAAGTTAGATCGACTTTGAAAAGGGTTCCTTTACTACTTTAGTCTGACTTTGATCCTACTTCAGCCCATTGAAGAACACTGAGGTTGAATCAAAGTCAGATCATTGTCTTAACTGATCCGACTTTGGCATGCGACTTGTGCTCTGAGGATCTTGAAGGGGAACCCCAGCCAAATAAAAAAAATAAAACGGCATGGGGTCCTCCTCCAAGGCATACCAAGCCCTTTGATCTGGTATGGATTTTAAGGGGAACCCCCACGCCAAAAAAATGACGTGGGGCCCCCCAATATCGATACCAGACCCTTCGGTCGGGTATGGATTTTAAGAGGAATCCCCACACCAAAAAGACGGTGTGGGGTCCCCCCCATAGTCCATACCAGACCCAGGCTGCTCTTTTGCCCGGTCTTCTCAGCTCCCTTCTCCTTCTGTTCTTCCTCTGTTCTTCTTCCCATGTTAACTCAACGCAATCTTCGGCACGAATGCTGTTTCCACGCTGTGCTTTGACTTATATTGGCAAGGGGCGGGGCCACCCACTGACATCATCCGAAATCCCTGCCCCCTTATGACACCACCGCCCGAGGAAGAAGAGAGGGAGAAGACAGCAGAGAAGACCCAACAAAAGAGCAGAAGACACTTCGGAGAGGGAGAAGACCCCGCAAAAGAGCCGAAGACGCTGTGGAGAAGGAGAAGACCCCGCAAAAGAGCCGAAGCCGCCAAAGCTGATTTAATAAAATACTTTAAAAACCGGTGTAGTGTTTTTATTTTTGTAACTTTTTTTAGATGAATGGGTAGGGGTACAATGCACCCCATACTCATTTATATAGGGTGAGGGCCGGAATCTGGGGGCCCCCTTGTTAAAGGTGGCTTCCAGATTCTGATAAGCCCCGGCCCGCAGATCTCGACAGCCACCAGCAAGGGTTGTCAGAAAGAGGCCCTTGTCCTCATCAACATGGGGACAAGGTGCTTTTGGGTGGGGGGCGCAGAGCCCTCCTGCCCCAAAGCACCCATACTACCCATGTTGAGGGCATGTAGCTTGGTATGGTCCAGGAGGGGGCACTTGCTTGTCCCCACCCCCTTTCTTGCCCTGCCAGGCTGCGTGCTCGGATAAGGATTTGATATGGATTATGGGGGGACCCCACATCTTTTTTTGGCATTGGAGTTCCCCTTAAAATCCATACCAGACCGAAGGGTCTGGTATGCTCTCGGAGGGGGAACCTATACCATTTTTTTTTCTAATTTGGGGGGAGTTCCCCTTCAAGATCCCCAGAGCACAAGGTGCCTGGTATTGTCAGGATCAAAGTCGGATCCTGTTCACAGAAGTTGGACCGATGTAGGTCCGATGTAGGACCATTGTGGGACACATGTCGAAGAGCAAAGTAGGATCAAAGTCGGACCATTTTTGTGTCGGATAGTGTGAACCTAGCTTAAGTTCAAATATGTTTTTTAGAAAATGTATATTCTAGCTTTGGATTTTATAACTGTTCATCATGATAGTCTAGTACAGAAGCTGAGTATACAGCAACAAGGGAATAATATATAGCATTTACACAGATTAACAACAAAAAAGCTGTAAACTGAACCAGTTTAAAATTGACTAAAGCCAGCAGTGGTCTACACTAAGGATGGGGTTTGGGACTAGTTCTTTTCAACTTTCAGTAATGACTGGGTGGGTGGAGTAGAAATTAATAATGTTGATTTACTGAAGGAGTAGCATCTGCAGGCCTGTACTGGCCATCGGGACTACCGGTAATTTCCCGGTGGGCCGATGGCTCAGTGGGCCGGCCTCGTCCTCACAGGGGTCCCCGCCACCTACCCATCAATCAACGCTAGTCAGCTGACGCCTGACGGGTAGATCGGGATTCAACTGCAGAGAAGCGCAGGGAGCGGCTGTGTATTAAGTTCTCATTCATGTCACGCTGCTCCCTGGTGGCCCCACCCCCTCCTCTCTCCTCGTCCATTCCAATTTGATTGTGACATCACCTGGGATGGATGAGGGGCGAGGAGGGGGCGGGGCCGCCGGGGAGCAGCATGACATGGATGAGAACTTAATACACAGCCTCTTCCCGCGCTACGCTGGTAAACAATGTGCCCTGATGTGCCCTCATGTGCCTGATGTGCCCGCTGTGCCCTAATGTGCCCTTATGTGTCTGATGTGGCCGCTGTGCCCTAATGTACCCTGATGTGCCCTAATGTGCCTGATGTTCCCTAATGTGCCTGATGGTGCCCGCTGTGCCCTAATGTACCCCGATGTGCCTTCATGTGCCTGCTGTGCCCTAATGTGCCCTAATGTGCTCTAATGTGCCCTGATGTGCCTAATGTGCCCTAATGTGCCCTGATGTGCCCTAATGTGCCTGATGTGCCCTAATGTGCCCTGATGTGCCCTAATGTGCCTTATGTGCCCTAATGTGCCCTGATGTGCCTGATGTGCCCTAATGTGCCCTGATGTGCCTGATGTGCCCTAATGTGCCCTCATGTGCCTGATGGGCCCTAATGTGCCCCATGTGCCCTAATGTGCCTGATGTGCCCCATGTGCCTGTTGTGCCCTGATGTACCCTAATGTGCCTGATGTGCCCTAATGTGCTCCATGTGCCCCAATGCCCTGATTTGCAGGACTCCGTTTACTATCCAAAAATGAAAAATGACTTTATTATTCATTATTTATGGAGTTTGTGATGTAAAGAGATATGTAAGAACCTTCTGTGACTTGAAGCTCTAAAATTTTATAAAGGTAATATAAACAGTACACTAAAAGGGATGGATAGTATTAAAGCCCAACTTAATGGGGGACAATGCTGTAGAGGGTGTAGTGCTTTGCAGTTTTTTTTTTCATATTTTTAAGTTGAGGGGGTAACATTTTTTAAATAAAACTTAAACCTGGAGAGGGACTTCAACCAGAAATAGCTCTTCATATCTGTACAGTTTTAAAATGGCACCCAAAGGTATTACATTTTAAGCATTGATAAAGTCATGTGTATAGTGACGCAACACATTGGGAGGAGCCGGGTGATATCACTTTCGGTCAAGGCCGAGACCGGAAGTTTGGAATATCTCAGCTTCCTATTTGTGGTCTCAGATTTATGCTGGATGTTCGAGTTTTAAACTGTAAATCATTACATTGTTTTTTAATAAATTAGCCTTTAAAACTACACCATGAGGAGTTTCATTGCCTTTTACGTGTGAGCGGATCGGTCACCTGATGGAATGATGGAGATTGCATGGAGATCGGTGATTTACTCATTGTCTGATATTCCTTATTAAGATGAGCGGCCATTGCACTTATGTCACGACACCTGGGGTCAGGTGACAGGTTCTCACCGCTGGGGTGCGAATCGCACCGAGGGTTGCGAAGCGCACCGCTAAGGTTGTGGACCTATAGCTGACTGCTGCTAATGAGTTCCGGCTGGTACGGGAAGAGGGGCCCCTGGAGCATGGAAACTGGAACACAGGGAGCTAGTGCATCAGTTTCCCCAGGGCGTAGAGTCTAAGAGCCAGTAGGTATTCACCAGAGCCTCTGGTGGTGAGGATGGATTTGGCTGTAACTGGATCCAGGTTGTGGCCCCCGGGGTCCTCTAGCTCACGCTCGGCTGGCTACAGGTGGAAGAGAGGAAACAGCAGGGCAGGAACAGCAAGGAGAGTCAGCAGCCTAGCAAAGGGTCAGGGCCACTAGCAGACAGGAGAAACAGAGAACAAGCCAAAGATCGGGGTATCAGGCAGGCAGGGAGAGTCAGAAAAAGCCAAAGATCGGTAACTGGAAATAGACCTAGAGCACAGACCAGGAACAACCACACACCAAGCCAAATACACACAACATTGATGGGCAAGGAGGCTTTGCAGCACATGGTCTAATATAGTGTTTTCTTAATTGGAGGCTGGGGTGGAGTTCACTGAGAGGAGATTACTTAGCCCACAGGTGGTGATCTGAACAGCCTCTAAGCTGACACAACCAAGAGGTAAGCAAACAGACAGGACATGAATGACTATCAGTTTATGACAACTTATTGATGGATTTCACTCACTTCCCTGGATTAAAACACTGGACTGCATGAGCAATACAGCATCACTGGACTTTGAATTTTTGCACCACTTTCACTTTTAACTGTGCCTTTCTTAAACACAGTTTTTGCACTGAACTTTCACATATTTTTCATTCAGCTTGTTTAAAGTCACCTCATATATTTTTGACACGTTATTAGTCATTATACTTTTCACTGGGTTGGTTTTATATATTTTTATAGTGATATTTATGTGAAATATTTTTACACTTGTGATAGTTGCTTCCAGTCCATTATTCTGCCTGTGTATTATTATCATATGTGTGAGCCCTTGATTATATACTATCATTGTTTTAGCGCCTTTCCATATATTGCATGTTTACATTTTAAGCATTGTCGATTTTACTTTTACCCTTTCTTTTATACTACATTCAGGTTTAGGATGGCAAAATAAAAAGGGATAATTGGATCTTAATATATTTAAATTTAGTAAAAAAATGTTTATAATACCAAATTCTGCCACTTGCATTTTTTTTTTTTCTTAATTTACAAAGGAGCAAGTTACTATGAATATGTCATATGACAAAGTTAGCAAACTGATTTCTACAGATTCCTAAGCCCTAATAATGGCATTTGATAGCTTGATCTGGTGTTTTATCACAGGTCTGTTGATCGCAGTGAAAGCATTATGGTACATGGCGTAATTGTCTTTCTCCAGTTCAGCCTCTTTATCAGGATACATGTCTGTTGATTAGTGGGGAGCAGGCTGTTTTTTGTTCCTGACAAAGTCCAGTGATTAAAATGTAGTGGTTTGCTCTTATTCCCTTGATAAAGGTGACAGCTGCAGAGTTCCCAGTGTTAGTGGATATGGTCCATGCAGATTGCTTTTTAATGAAAGCAATATATTATCTTACCTTGAGAGACCCTACAGCCCTACCTTGTTAATGCATTCTAACTTGGCATCACATTCATCTATAAATTAGTTTTACAGTTCTCACTATTTATGTCATTAAAGAGTTGTTCTGCTTCTCACTCTAATAGCAGCATTAAAACCATTAACAGTACTAGGCGTTGTAATTGCAAACATAAATTTGCAGTATATGTACTGTACGTTTGAATGCCATATTGTCCTTAAAATAGATTTAAAATCCCAGTAGATCCTAAACAAAAAGACAAAAAAATATGTAAGGACATATTTAATAAATATACTATTAAACTGAGTGAAATTTGAATGTAAGTCTTTGCTTGGTATATTTCCACATTTCTGATGAATCTGATATTTTAAGGTAGTTTGGTGAAGTTATAAGCTTGGCAAATATTATCTCTTATCTATTTCATTCTCTTTATGTCATAAATATATATTGGTATACTGTATGTACTCTATGAAATACTATGTGTTTGCCTATTGTATGGGAATGGCTGTTGTCCTGTATACAATTTCCATGGTTAGCAAGCATTTATCTATGTATTCTTCTTCCCTACCTGTAATTGCCTGCAGGCTTTGGTTCTCCTCTCCCCCACATACCCTCCTTGCAGATGCTTTCAAATTAGCTGGAAAGGCACCAAGCACCATGATGTCACTGCACACTTGATCAGCAGCCCACCAACCACTGTTTAAGGCAATCCCCGCCTGAGCCAGAGCCAAGCTCAGCTGATTACTAACCGTCTGGTACCAGAACTGCGCATGCTCATGCATGATCTTGACTCAGGCTTGCTGGGATTGGTTTGGGCTGCTGGTGAGATGCGCGCGGGGGGGGGGGGGGTGTAGAAGAAGCCCAGGGATAAGAATAGTTTTAACCAGCACTTTTCTGATGTTTACAGGCAGCAGGAAAGTACCCTTTATTAATGACAACATTGCTTGGGGCCCCCTCCACCATGGCGGAACACCAGGGCCCGGTCGCAAGTGCAACCTTTGCAACCCTGGAAGTTCCACCACTGTCACACTGCAAATCTGTTCGACCACTGCGAGGCCCGCTTAAGTGAGACAGGGCTCTTATCACTGCCTGAGCACAGCAGTGTTAAGGTCCCCTGTGCCTCAAAAGTGGGGTATTGCATTAGGCATAATAGGCGAGGCATTAGGCGACTGCCTATTTTGCCTAATTAAAGAGCCACCTCTGAAAAGAGGGACATCCTCAATGAACTACTGGCCACAGTGGGCAGTTTATATCTGCTGGGTAAAATGGGCCTTTTGGATTGCAGCAGTCCCCATAGAAGCAGCATTATACATCAAAAAGGGGTCTCTGGACCCCCATGGTGATGTATATTAGGAATATAAAATTAAAAGATAGGGTTTAATCCCAGAGTCAGGTATATATTAATAGTATATACAAGAACCGCAGCGCCCAGAATGAAGGATCCTCAATGCGTTTTATAGAAAGGGAATAAATGAAAAAAATGTGAAAAATATGTAAAAAATGAATAAAGTGCAAATGTCACTGAAGAAACTATGTTGATGAGAGAATGTTTATCATAACAAAGAAAATTTCCTCCTCTGAAAGGGGTAAGCTTGCCAATGAATATTCTTGCAATTAAATCCAATACTGATAAATTTATATGCTTACCAGAAGCACATAGATTATGCGCAAATGAGCAGGTAATGGCACCAGTGGTGATCTCCCATCATCCGCACAATCCGATCAGAAGGTGTATGGAGAGATTGGTCGATCCAGACACACTGGGGTTGTTGTCATCTATCCTTATGGTCCGGGAAACCGAGAAGAGAATCCTTGCCAGACTGGATGATCCAACTCTCTCAAGATAAATTCTCT
>BLSH010389319.1:1481826-1497862 GCA_018402905.1 Glandirana rugosa
AAGTAATTATATATGGATTGTCTTTTACGTTTACATTCGGGCGCGGGTTATTTATGTTACAACTATTTATATATTTATTTCATAACTATGTTTCATCATTACGTTACAACTATTTATATATTTATTTCATAACCATTTTTCATCATTATAGCGAAACTATCTGATTTTATACCGAACTATTTTTACTTTTCACTTTTACTGTTCACCCGTCGAGCGTCTTTTGTTGACTAGGTTAACAGGTTTGTGTCATATATGTTCTTGGCGTCGCGGGTCTTACTTCCTAGGAGTTACGCAAAATATCTTTCCCTTATTTACTTTTTTTGCACTTTATTCATTTTTTACATATTTTTCACATTTTTTTCATTTATTCCCTTTCTATAAAACGCATTGAGGATCCTTCATTCTGGGCGCTGCGGTTCTTGTATATACTGTGTTTGGACAATTGGATCAGTTGTTTTCTGCGAGCTGCCCACTTGTCATTTTCACTTTTCATTTTTATCAAGCCATATTTTAGTCTATCAAAGCGATATTACTACTTTTTACCAATACTTTATTTATATATTTATCAACATTGCATTACTACTTTGTATCAATACTTTATTTATATATTTATCAACATTGTATTTATTGGGCGCGGGCTTACATTTGCATTTTCTGTTAGGTATATATTAATGAAGAAATATGAAATAAAATGGGTAGGGGTTCCC
Source organism: Glandirana rugosa (assembly GCA_018402905.1). Taxonomy (NCBI): domain Eukaryota; kingdom Metazoa; phylum Chordata; class Amphibia; order Anura; family Ranidae; genus Glandirana; species Glandirana rugosa. The sequence goes on from BLSH010389319.1 coordinate 1,482,534, forward strand.
CTTAATATTCCCTCCAGACTTTTATCCAGGCATGAAATTTGGGTAGACAAGAAAGAGATGGCTTTGTGCATGTGCTCCCCGCCCCCCCCCCCCTCCCCAACCTATCTGCATTTAAATTATGTCACATGACTGTTAGTATTGGAGGGGAGTACCTTGCAAGATTGAGGGGAAAAAAATCATGATTAATGAGGAGTACATCCTCACAGGTAACCATAATTACCATTGAATTACTTCTGGGGGCATAGATAAAAGTTATTATTTATGTGTTTTGTTTAATTTCAATTAAAGGACTTTTTCAAGGTTTGTATTGGTTTTTTTTTATTTTGGGAATGCGTAAGGGTTACTAATGTACCCCTGTACACATTCTCCTGAGAGGGGGTGGATATCTGAACAATCTTTATTATAAAGGGACTCTCCAGATTTCACTGTAAGCCCCCTATATTACCCCCACCTTCCTTTTTGGGGGCTGGAGGAGGGAAAAAGGCCCTTGTCTCCCAACATTGTGATAAGCATGCTTTTCAAGGGGGGGCGGGGTGTATTTCCATCGCTTTTGTTTAATTTCAATAAAAGGACTTTTCCAAGGTGTGTGTTTATTTTTTTTTTTATTTTTGTACTCATTCCTCTGGGAGGGGGAGTATATATGAGCAAGCTTTATCATAAAGGGGGACTCCAGATTTCACTGTAAGCCCTCATATTTCCCCCACCTCCCTTTTTGGGTGGCTGAAGGTGGGAAAGAAGATATGGGTGCTTTCTTTCCATTGCTCCTTGCAAATTATTACCCCAGTGTTAAAGGCAAGTGGCCTGGTCTGGTACAGGATGGAGGGGCATCGAGACTGCATGCCTGGATAAGGTTGTGATTGAAAAATTAAGGGGAACCCCCACACCTTGTTTTCTTTTTTTATTGTAATCCTATATGCAAATTGCAATGAATCACTTTTGTATGTAATCCAAGGTAATTGTAATTGTAATTGTAAAAAATCGATTCCACAGCCAAATGTATCTGGCTGTCCATTCAAAACTGTACTGTTCTGTACTGCCAAACACTGCCAAATACTGCTTTAATACATCACCCAAGCATGTGTTTTCAATATTACTCCAAACTCACATGAAAAGTCCTCTATGGCAATACCCAACTCCCCATGCCCCTTTTTTGAAAATGGCCAGAAGAACTGAACAAAATTTGACTCCTATAGACTTCATTAAGGATCAATACTAATTTTGTTGAACTTGTATTTACACTTTTGCAGCTCAATTGGAATAACACCTTGAAAGACAAAAACATCTAGAAAGATAAGAAACATTTATAAATAAAGTATTTTAAGCTATACCTTGTGAACAGTGTGGGGGGTTAGCTCCATGGGGATCATCTTCCCTGGAAAAAGGCAGTCCAAACGACAGGTTTGCTTAAAATCTGGCTTGTAGCCAGGTTTATTGAAAAGGTTGCAGGTAGAAATCAAATAAACAAAACAGAAAATAAATCCACGCCATTCATGCACTAACTAAACATCTCAGATTTTCCTAACTGAGTGGTTCAGGGCTTCTCCCAGACACCCACAAAACATAGACAGTGCAAACCTTTTTCTCTCAGTCCATGAGCACACTTCCATATGTCAGCTCTCTCAGGCTGATGGCTCCTGAGTCCCAGGACAGAGCAAAACTTTTCGCTCTTCCTGGTTATTTAAACCACATAATGGTGGACTCCAGTGGACCACAAAATCTGGTCCAGAACCAATCCTGCCAAGGTGGCTGGTAAAACAGGAATGTATTCCACCTTAGTCCACTCCAAATGAACGCATGCGAGGCGACACATAGCGTCCATCTATCATCTCACCTTGCATAACGTCACAACAGGAACACACAAAAAGCATACAGTGGTGTTCTCTCAAATACGACTGCAGAAATGTAAATACACCTTAAGCAGGGCTCAACAAACATTCCTCGATCTGAATCCAGGAAAATTCTTGCATCCCTAATCTCCAATTTTTATCTCTGCATGCCTATCCATTTTTGTTCTTAAAGTGGAGTTCCACACACATTTTTCAGTTTCCCCCTCCGCGTTGGTGATGACATTTCCATTATTCATCAGAAGTTTTTTTTTCTGTTACCTTATTTGTCCACCAGAGTGGTCCTCTTCCGCTGTACCTCGACGTGGCAAGATACATCATATCTGGCCACTCATTGGCTCCTGGGATATGAGTGTCATCAATTCCAGGAGGCAATGGGCAGCCTCCGCTTCTATTTCCATAGCCACACTTAGCACACAATGCGCATGCGCGAGATTGGGAGGTGCATACGGGGTAGTGAGCAGCACCATATTCCTGGCCCCACCTCATGTCAGCACACGATGGATTAATCATCTGGCGCCCACAGGACCACCTGTTACTTGCTAAATAAAAGACAGCCCCTCCCCCACTAAGGTGTTCTTTTTTTTTGGTCTTGCTCCAGGCCAACTGTGGATTGCAGTTCGAAAGTACTTTGGCTGCTGCAAGGATATCCCCCCTACTGCACCACCCCTCCATGTTCAGCCTCTCATGGAGTTGGAAGACCCATAATGTTGAATGTAAACCCTCCTGAAACTGGATATCCAGCTTCTGAAATGAGTAGTTGAAAGCACATGGGTCTTAAAGGGACAGTGTACCTGTTTTTTCTTGGTGATAGAATTTTTGTCTTTGGTAGCTTTTCTTTGATTGTCAATGTTTCTTTTTATGTGTTCTCTCCCGCCCATGTATTTAGCTAGTTTTATCCCATTTTGTGCTGAGGTAGGGCCAGGAATATGGAAAAATGTTATCAAACACTCACTGTAATTTTCCTTTCCTAACCTGTCCTCATGTCAGCACAGGACTCCCTCCCTAGTGAACTGTCGGAGGCTAAGTTATCGATGAGTGGGGGAGGGGCTGTCTTTTATTTAGCTAGTAACAGGTGTTCCTGTGGGCGCCAGATGAGGCGTTAAAGCGGTTATATCCCCTTAACTGTGATTTTTTTACCTACAGGTAAGCCTATAATAAGGCTTACCTGTAGGTAAAATTAATATCTCCTAAACCTGTACTGTTTAGGAGATATTCACCTTGCATGCAGCAGCTGATGTCACGGCGCATGCGCAGTGATACCCTGGCGAAGGCCCGGTGTGTAGCGACAGACCTTGCTGGAAACCTTGCCGGAAAGACAGGCTCCCGAATGCATGCGCGGGAGTGAAGTCTTGCAGCTCCAGCCACTCACAGGGCCGAAGCCGTGAACTCAGAAGGATTACCCGAGGGAAAATGTCAGCTTCCTCTGCAGGGACCGGGCAGCCCTGTTGGATCTTTGTTCTGAGGTAAGTATTTCATAATGAGCTAGTATGTGGTGCATACTAGCTCATTATGCCTTTTTTTATAAGCATACAACCGCTTTAACCCATTGTGTGCTGACGTGAGGGCAGACCAGGAAAGGAAAATTATGGTAAGTATTTGATAACAATTTCCCGTATTCCACAAGGAGCAACAAGTGGGCTTCAGATGCCCACACTGAAGATGGGAGTGGGCTAGTTAAGGAGAGCACAATGAGTTTTTTAAAGAACAATCCGATAAGAAAATATACATTTGGTACAAATGCTGGAATGTATTAGAGAAGATGAGTGCATCACCGGGGTGTTTTTTATTAAAAAAACAAAATAAGGCTGGAACTATGTTTTAAGTCCCGCACACACATTTGCCCGTTCAAATAAAAAAATAATAAAAACCTCCGACATTTTGCCAGCTTCTAACAGACATGCATGCTGGAAAACCATCAGCCGACTGACTCCCGATCACGCTATCAGCCAATGGCAATGAACGCTGATTGGAGTGCTCTGGTGGGGGGGCTGTCCCCCTGTCAGAACTCAACAGCTCAGCAGGGGAGATCACTGCACTAACCTTGCACGATTAGTACAGTGTCTCTGACCGGAGCTGTCAGTTTTTTTCATGCAACCCGCTGGGTTGCATGAAAAGAAACTGTTAGTGTGTACCCAGCTTTACTCTATATCTTATGACTGTGTGCACAGTGCAAGTTAAAAAAGTTATTGAATCAAAATAGTTCAGTTGCATTCACAAGAAATGCTACTCATTTCAAAAATCCCCTTCTGAAAACAAATTTGCCCATAAAAATTGTAACCCATTACCATTAAAGGTGACAGTTCTGTCTTAAAAACCAGCGAGTATATTATACTGTATATGAAATATCTGCCTGGAGCTTTAATAACCTCTACACAAAAAAATGATATAAATGTTCCTACTTTAGGGGAACAATAGTGTTTTTTATTTTTATTTATTTTGTTCAGATTGTACACTCAAAGTAAATGAGTAGTGTTTTGCATATATTTCCTTATGTTCAGAACCAAAAAATATATTTTATTTCAAATGTACTGTTTGCAGAAAGTAGTTTGCAAATAGATAACAGAGTCATCCATGCACAAGATTTTTTTTTGTTTTTGTTTTTTTTTTGCTATGTGGTGACCTTATGAAGCAGAGAGAGAGGGTGTTGAGCCGCTCCAGGTGAGAGTGATGTTGCCTCCATCCACTTGGTGCAGGTCCAGTCCGTGGTCTGGATACTAGTCAAATGCAAGAGAGGTGTGACCACACTCAGAGGTATGAAGCATAGAAAATCATTTTACTGAAGATAAAAGTCCATCAACACAACATCAAAAACATCACAGGACATCAAAGCAGATGTGGCAAAGAGATTAACGCGTTTCACAAACTACATATCGCTTAATCATAATCTGCCAAACACTGATTGAAAAACTATTCAAATAGTATGTGAACAGGTGTAAGTGATCGATGCTTGATCTTGCCAATTAACCCTTAAAGTGGTTGTCAACCCGTGACAACCACTTTAACCCACAGGTAAGCCTACAATAAGGCTTACCTGTAGGTTCCCTGCATATCTCCCAAGCCTGCACGGTTTAGGAGATATACAGTGTACTGCAATGTGCCCATGTCATTGGGCACATGGGCAGTGAAGAAACAAGCCATTCCTTCTCTGTGATCGTACTGTGACTGGCGGCTCCAGAGCGCTTGCGCGGGAGTGACGTCATGCGACTCCGACCAGTCACAGAGCGGCCCTGGAAGGAAGAGGGGCAGAGGATGGACGCGACCTGGGGTGGGGACATTGCTGGACATCGCTGGCTTCCAATGCAGGTATGTGGCACATAATGGGCTAATATGCAATGCATACTAGCCCATTATGCTTTTACTCCACAGGGTAACATAGAGTAAGTAAACCCCATCAGGGTTTACTTCCTCTTTAATCTGAGGTCTCCATCAAGCATGGTCAATGGACACCACAGGTTACTACAAATCCCATGTGAAAATCACAAACATTTAAAACCATTTAAAACAGAAAATAGTGTAAAATTGTAGAAAAGAGGATAAAATCTAATTCTGTGTGAATTAGTGAAACAATCCCCACGTATAAACTATCACACAGAAAAAGAATACCATGGCGATTCTCATCAGTTAATGATAAAACAAATACAAATTCAAGCTGTGATACGAGCATACATACATACTAACAATGTAAAAAGTAGATGTTAGACAAGAGCAATAATTCTAATTGACAGTAAATACATAAAGAATAATATTCCATATTGCAAGATGCTACAAAATGTTGCAAGAAATATTGCTAACCAATATAAAATTACTTGCTCCCCACCTATTTGTATATAGCCATGGTACATCAGTCATATCATCTTGTTATGTCACCTGCAATAGCGGTAACGAACCACGCAAATGGAGGTCACAAAAAAATAGAAACTGACATAGATGACAATCCCAAATCATGAGTACCCCATAGACAGTATAACCGAACAATCAAATTATCACCAATAAAGTGTATTATTGAACACACACGTTTATACGAAGAGTTGTCTGAATTTTTTGCTTGCACATGATTGGATGATGAAAGTCAGCAGTGCTTCTCCATATTCACCAAGCTATATGTAGCACAACCCCTAAGGAGCTGCATGTAAACTGGGATCCCCCACCCTGCACAGCCAGGCACACTGAATTTCCACAGTCACTCCAGAGTCAGAGAACTTTGTATTTTTTTTTGTTTTATTGAGGTTAATAAACTTGGATAGGGTTGAGAGTTTATAGGATGTCCGCTTGACTTCAAACAAACTTCGGGGGCGACTTCTCCTATATACAGTCTTATATACAGCTTCTCTTCTTCCTCCAGCACACTCTTGCTTGCAGAACCCCAGCTATGTCACCCTGTTGTGGCTTTGTAGGCCCATTACATACAAGGAACAGGGAACAGATAGAGTGACACAGCTCACACTCTTCCAGCACTTCCTCACTGTGGTCACTGCTCCCAGCACCACCTCTTCAGACCCTGTCAGCCCTCCTGGCTGCAGTGACCCCTTTCACTAGCCCTCCATTCTAACTTCTCCCACAGTCCTCCAGACTGACACTCACCAGCCCACCCGGCTGACCCTCAGGAGATCTCCTGGACGTGCTGACCTGCTCCTGCTGTCCTCTCACTTGCCTCTGTGCATTGCAGAGGGTCCCTTCAGCACCCGAGCCCCAGGCCTGAAGTCACCCCCCCACACTAGGGGGCACCCTCAAGGGCCACTGACAGCTTCCTCAGCACTCCATCTCCATCTTACACCCGAATGCCCCTGCTGGCATGACTCATGCCTGTTTATGAGGTGCCTACCCCCTTCTAGCCCCTTTTTGCTGGGGATTGGTTGAGTACCTCATAAATATGCCAAACAGCTCCTCCTAATCTCCACCCCCTATGTCTAGAACATTCTCCAATGTTCCAGAGAACAAAGGGAGGCACCAAAGAAGCTGCTTGCTGTGTCATCTAGCCTTCCTGACTCACCAATCCCTGGCCCAGATTCAACCCGGGTCTGGCTCTCAGCCAAATGAATTTGGCTACACTAACAACTGAACTATGTACACCTAGCATGCTAGCTAGAGGGTGCTACATATAATTCCCTTGCAAAATAGAATCTCCCATGCAAAGTGAACAGTCAATTTGCCTTTAGCGAATCAACCTCAGTTTCATAAAAGGATCCTGTATTAATTGTTTGTAAAATATAGATTTTATAGTAATAATAATAAAACATTAATTTTTAAAGAGAGAAAGAACAAATAAAAATATACTTTACCAAAATCATATATACGGTATCTCACAACAGTGGATACTGACCCCTCAAAATAAAATGGGGGCTCATATATATATATATATTTTTTTTTATATTGTGGTGAATGGTTATTGCTGTGTGTGTCTTTGCCAGGGAGATAAATCATATGTTGCCTCTTCAATAATTAAGATCTTTTTGTGCACATTGTAGGTCACATTGCAATGGGGAAGTTGAAAAATGTTGCATTTATCTGTGACTTTCTGAATATGCATGAGATCTTAAAGGCATGGTCCACCTTTTGCGAAAGCTTAATAAATGCACCCAAATTAATAAAAATGTGCACTTTTTACATTTTTTAATTTAGGCCCACTTCACACGGGGCGGACTTCACCAGGAGCCCATCTGCTCAGTGGGGAATCTGTCCACTAATCCCTGTTGAGCTGGCGAATGGCTGGTCCATGACACAGACACAACCCGCTCTCCTCTATGGTCGGATACCAAAAAGGTGTATTATGGTTCTGGTATCTAATTTTTTTTTAACATAAAGTTTATTTATGTTTCAATATAAACAACAAAAAGCAGTGGTACATTTACACAAATTATCCATAGTTCATCTTACATAGGACTGTAAAACGTCATTGACTTCAGGTGTAGTGCACATATAAGCACACAGGGACAGGTTGGACCAAATGCAATTACAGTATCAGAAGCATGGCTATTTAAATTCAGGGAGTGTCAAGAAAGGCCAGGGGTGCTGGGAGAGGAAGGAGGGGGTTATACTGAAGGGGGTGGGAGAGGAGAGTGGGAGATACAGCCATCCCTGCAGTTGATAGTCGTATTTATACATTATTATGTCTTCTCCTTGAACCTCAACATGTGTCTTACTCCGAACCCTGCTCCAGTGCCATTCTTCGTTCACTGACCCAGGCCGCCCAAAGCTTATTCAATTTTTGGGGCAGTTTCGGCTCATATATGTCAACCTTTTAAAAAGGTAGTGCTGAGTCCACAAGTGCCTGCCACTGACGGGTCGTTGGTGGGAGGTGTTTGTTCCATGGCAGGATAATGGCTTTTCCTTGCATAGAAAGCTGCGTAAAATACAAAAAGTTTTTTTAGATTGGGGGGCCTCCAATGTGTCACAGATCCCCAGCAGTAGTGGTATAGGGTTGCAAGGGACCCTGAGTCGACCTCTAGAATGAATGATTGTCACCACCCCTTCCCAAAATAATTGCATTTGTAGGCATGTCCATATAACATCGAAGAAATACCCCTCCATAGAGCCACATCTGTGGCATGCAGGGCTTCTGTCAGGGTATATTTTGGCCAAACGTTGGTAGGAGTAGTAGACCCTGTGTAAAAATTTAAGTTGCGTGAATTTGTCCCTTACGGAGATCATAAGGGTGAGATACTGCTGGATCCCCTCCTCCCAATCGTCATCGGCCAGCATTGGGATGTCCTGTTGCCAGGCTGAAAACACCCAGGAAACCTTGGAGGTGTCAAATCCAATCAACATGACATACGTGGTGGACAGAGGCCTAGCCTCATCCAGCGCTCCTAACATTGCTTCCACAGATAGGGCCTCCAGCAGTATAGGTTGGGGGAATTGGGCCTGATAGGCATGTCTCAGCTGCAGGTACCTGAAAAACATGCGGTTGGTTAATGTACGTGTACGTTTAAGCTCGTCGAAGCTAGGTAGCTTCCCGTCCGACACAAAGTCTCCCAGAGTTTTGATCTCGAATCGAGCCCAGACTATTGGGTCAGGGATCGATTGGAAATGCGGCAGTCTCAGATTACCCCACAGGGGGGTGCGCGGGGACCATTGATTGGATTTCCCCAATTTAGCCCGTACAGTTTCCCATACTCTCAGAGTGGTACGCAAGAGAGGTGTAATAGGATGGTTGGAGTGGGGACCCCTGTGGATCAAGTTCCGGAGCTCAGCGTAGGAGCCCAATAACGCCGCCTCTACTGTGGAAGCAGGGTTGGCCGGCTCCTCTGAGAGCCACCAGCGAACAGTTACCAGTACCGCTGCCCAATAATACATAATAAAACTGGGCAGGGCAAGACCACCTAGTGTACTGGGAAGTTGAAGAGTCGTTTTGGCTACTCTGGTATCTAATTTAGTGAAAGGAAATGTAAGTAGACTTATGTACCACAAGTCCCAGCGATCTGACTATAATTCAGTTATACGGTATATATATATATAGCAGCCATTTGTATATTAATATATTGTACTTAACCATCCATGGATTGAATGATTCAGAAAATGTATTACATATGTCCATTTGCTTTCTTACTAAAATCATCATGCAATGTGCAATTTTGTGAGAAGTATTGAGCATACAGTATATTTTAAAGATTTTGGATGGTTACTGCTCGTGTGCAGAATTGTGTTTCCTGCTGTTGCTTTGTTTAATTTTCCAACATACTCCATATTTTCCATATTAAAGGCCAAGGTAAATTTAGATTCTTTTAGTTATCTTTAAGTCGATCTGCAAAAAGTTTTAAAAACCTGTCCAACAGAGGAGGTTGTCAATGATGTACCTGTGCCAGTTGGCACATCTTGAAATTCTCTCAAGATTTGTTTTCTCTATATCCATATAAACCCAAGGGAGGTAATAGGAATAAGCTACTGTTGCGGTGAGAAAATCAGTGAGTTCTACAAACTGAAGGCAAATACACCTTCTAGGACATAATGATGACCCTCATTTTGTGTGTTTTCTGTAATAAAAAGTGTTGTTTTCTATTGTCATATTATATATTATTGGAATACATTTTTTTCTATATCACATGTGAACACATTTTTGTAAAACTTTATATAATTATTTGCTATATTATTTTTTGATATTCAGCTCATGTCCACTACAAATATACTGTATATACTGTTTTTACATATACATATATGTTATATATAATTATAAAAGTATACCAGTAATAGTTTTTTTTAATATGTCTATGAAATCTGTTTACCATAGCTTTATATTTGATTGTGGATATGCTGTTTTTGCACCACTAGGGTGAGGGGTCCCTGCCTTTGTCTTGTGGCTGGGGCTCATGATTGTTTTTGTTTGTCATGTGCCCAGTCTGTTCTTGCCTTCTAATGGCTGTAACCAGGGCTACTGTTAGAAATCACAGGGCCCAATACAGCCTACCTGACAGGGCCCCCCGGGTCGAAATTGACTGAGGACATAGATTCATCAGTCCTTTTCTCTGCAGCCTCAGCTGCACAGATGAATAAATAGGAAGTGCTCTGAGGCTTCCTGCTCATTCACAAACTGAAGCATAGTATACACATTTTACTATGCTTCAGTGATGAATGGACACAGGAGTGATTGGTACCAATTTCTCACTGTGTTCATTCAGGAAAGGAAGGGGCCAGTAAATTACATATTTACCGGCCCCTTCCCTTGCTCTCCATCCTGAAACATCCCCCTGTATGCCCATAGCAGCTGCCAGTGGGAGAGGAGAGGAGGGAAGCCAGTAGCGCTGTTGAGTAAAAGGGCACATGGGGGCCTAGATAGCAGATAGATAGGGGCACATGTGCTAGAACCATTCCCCCTGCAGTGCAGCCAGAGGGATAAACAGGAGGAGAAGCTGGCAGTGCTGCAGGGGGAAGCAGAAGAGGATTGGTTTCTGCAATAAGACAGATCAGCCCACGATCCTGCTCAGCAGGTGCCTGGGCCTCTTTTATGAACTGATGGGGCCCAGTACAGGAGGGTCGGCTGTACTGCGTTATCAGCAGCCCTGACTGTAACACAAGACCAGAACTTGGGTTAGAACGTGGAGGAGGAACTTCTGTCAACATCTTTTATTTTCCGTTTGCAAAGGGAGGATACAGGCTCTCCGAGGACTTCTAATGGTGAAAAATGTCAGGGATGTGCTCTTATGTGTCTTACAGCCACCATCGGAGTCCTAAGTTCTCCCCTTCCCTTGCCAACCTTTATATGGGTTGGTGGGAGAGGTCTCGCATCTTTGGTAGTCCCCATAGGAAGGAAGCATTTCTGTATTTTCGGTATATAGATGATCTGCTATTTGTGGCGGATGACAGCTGTGACTTCAATGACTGGCTTACTTTTTTGAATGATAATGATCTAAACTTGCGCTTTACTGGGAAATCCAGCACTGAGTCCATTGAGTTTCTAGACGTCCTTGTATCCCATGATGGGGATGTGGTAGTGACCAGCTTGTATAGGAAACCTTGTGCAGGAAATACCCTCTTAAAAGCTGACTCCCACCACCCCATGCATGTCATTAGAGGTATACCGGTGGGCCAATTTTTGAGAACTCAGAGGATCTGCAGTAGAGATCCAGATTTTGATAGAGAGTCGGATGATATGGCTCATAGGTTTCGAGAAAGGGGATATCCTGATGCTATAATTGCACGGGCCTATTCTATTGCTGAAGGTGCTTCTTGTAGAGGGTTCCAACAAGAGAAATAGGTCTCAAAAACGCTCCAGATTTACTTCCCCACTCAAATCTAGTATGACAGTTTTCTCTACACCAATTAGCTTAGAGTACCCTCAACTTAAGAACATTGTTAAAAAATATCTTCCTGTCCTGTACAACGATCCAGTGTATGCCAGCGTTCTCTCCAATGGCATACAGGCAGTATCTAGGAGGGCATCTACCATTGGTAGATGTCTAAAATCATATAAAGAATGCAGCCCCAAAAAACAAGTTTTTAAAAGAGTAAGAGATGAAATACACTACTATATGCAACACAAATGAGATGAGATAATTTAAAAGGAGTGGTGTGACAGTCTTAATGTCTCTTTTAAAACCCAATATGGACTCTCAAGTCCTGTACATCAGGGAATAACCCTTAAATATCCAAGGTAGAAACAACCAAGGGAGAGGAGAACATTCACTTGGAGATATGTTGGAATTCTTTTTAGGAATCACCGCCAGGCGAACATCCTAGTAATAATTTGTTTCTAGTAAAAGATGTGAGCTTACCAGTCTCAGGTAGGTAATGCGCATGGGTCATAATCCGCTCTGCAGGTAATGGTGTCAGCAGGTCATCATGGACAGCAATGAAACGGAAAATATCCGGGCAGCAAAGGCTCCTATCTTTCCCAAGAATGCTCAGTTTGGAGCCTTGGAGCCTTTGCTGCCCGGATATTTTCCGTTTCATTGCTGTCCATGATGACCTGCTGACACCATTACCTGCAGAGCGATTTATGACCCATGCGCATTACCTACCTGAGTCTGGTAAGCTCACATCTTTTACTAGAAACGAATTATTACTAGGATGTTCGCCTGGCGGTGATTCCTAAAAAGAATTCCAACATATCTCCAAGTGAATGTTCTCCTCTCCCTTGGTTGTTTCTACCTTGGATATTTAAGGGTTATTCCCTGATGTACAGGACTTGAGAGTCCATATTGGGTTTTAAAAGAGACATTAAGACTGTCACACCACTCCTTTTAAATTATCTCATCTCATTTGTGTTGCATATAGTAGTGTATTTCATCTCTTACTCTTTTAAAAACTTGTTTTTTGGCGCTGCATTCTTTATATGATTTTATCCTTTGAACAATTTTTTTGATCTATTGTTTTTTGCGAGCAGCCAGGATTAATATCATCTACACCTTATTTTAAATAGTGGGCGCGGATAATCCTATATTTTTCTTACTTTATTGGTAGATGTCTATCACCCAGTTTGTTCTCCAGCAAAAAACCCAGTCAGCATTGGCTCCGTTTTAGGGGCACCTTTAGATGTGGAACCAATGTCTGAAATTATTGTCAGTTCATTAAAAGGGGTGATCGACTGGTGTCATTGTCTTCGGGCAGGTCCTTTGATATTGCATCTTTGATGAACTGCAACATCAGGTTCTTGGTGTATGTCATCACGTGCACATCATGCAACTTGCAGTATGTGGGGCGTACCACCCGAAGACTGAGGGACCGTCTCTATGACCATCTCAGGGACATTGCTAAGAATCATGAGGCAAATATAGCCCATCATTGGAATCTACATCATAATAAAGGCACATCTAGTCTAGTTATTCAAGGTGACTACCCCTAAGAGAGGAGGAGACAGGTTTGGCATTCTTTGCCGTAAGGAGGTATATTGGATCTATCAATTGGGCACTAGAATGCCTGCTGGTATGAATTTTGAATGGGATGTTTCCCATTTCTATGACTGATCCACTATGCCTCCCTTGTCTCATGTTCTCCTCCATTCTCACTATTCCTTGGCATCCGTTTATTTGGATATCCATGTTTTGATTTCTAGTGCCTACCATCTGACTGTGGGTTTATCCCTATTTTAATGCCACCTCGCATTGCACCATGTCCCTTTGTCTGATTGACATCATATTGTTAGGGGGAACATACATGCTCCCTTATCTTCTTCTTTTTTGAGTTTATGTATGAATTATGACATTGGGTTTTTTCCTACTGTACTTTATTTATTTGTATACTTATTACATGTTCCACTGCGAGGTGACAATTTTTGGAACACTTTTGGAATATTTTTTGCTATTAAAAATGTGTATATATACACACGTTTTATCAAGGAAAAGAGAATGTTTGGGTAGAGGGGGTTTATAAGGAATTTTGTATATATTTGGACATTTATGACAATGTGTATACGGGTTTTTTCTAGTTTTGTATATTTTCATTTCCCCTCTACTTTTTGTTTTTAATTTAAAGTATTTTTTATCATTAATTTGCACATATATTTCCTACATCATGGTGTTTGGTGTTGCTGAAGAAACAGAAATGTTTTGCTTGTCTTGACATATTGTAGCTTATATTGGTATGTTTATTGCCATATAGTGTAAGACTTCACATTGTATCATTTGTTAAAGGACATATTGCACTGTGATGCTTTGTAACACCTGCCACTTGGATAGGTATGCTTATCTCCACCCACTGTGCCATCCAATCATGCTCGGATTGTGCCCAGCTGGACTGTTTCACTATGTGGATGATTTGTGACCCTATTTAAGTGGCAGGGTGATGTTCTATCATCAGCTATGAATAAGCGCCAATATAGGGCGTGAAACGCGTTAGCTGCCATGCCCTGTCCGCTTCCATTTGTGCCATGATTGTACCTCTGTACGTATGACTATTTATGCACAATAAAGTGGTGTTTAACTGGAGTGCGGCCATCTGGAGATTTTTCGTCTACATCCTTGACCATTGGAGTCCTGATGGTCATTTCCTGAAGCAGCATTCTCTTCACTAATTCAATCTCTAATCCATGTATATTACAGAATAATGCAAGTGGCTGCTACACATACTGTATATCTGTTTTAAAATCAGCTTACGGCAAATTGTAATATAATTGCTTACCAGCATTGCATTTTGCTGAATTAGCCTGCTAGAATGCATGAGACGCCTGTTTGGCTATACCTTCTGATGAAATCAATCTGTTAAAACTGAGTATATCAGGTTGCTGAGATTTGTTATACATCTGTTGACACATGCACAGCTCATTGTACACTTAACAAGGTTGCAAACAGTCAAGTACTCAGTTTTATTGCAGAAGAGACATGGCATGCTCTTCTGCAACAAAAAGCTGTCTGCTCGCAATTTTTAAATGTATTTTTATTTGAGCTTTAGACTTTTGGGACAGAGTATATCAGCCTGCTGAAACTTATGATACATCTACTGATTCATACCCTTGGTACAGCATCAATCTGTTGGAACGTTTACTTTCCAGGCTACAGTTTAGGTCAGGGATAGGCAAGGTGTCCACTCCCGGACACCGGTGTCCGACAGGGCTGCCTGTGGGGTCCGCCGCTGACTTTTTTTTTTACCCATCACTTTTTTTTTTTTTTGTAACTGTATCATCATCATGCGTCCCCCCGACTCCTCCTAGGCCGTAGGAAGACAGCCAGCGAGTGTGGCGCTGCCCACTTATCCTCGTGTGGGCTGCGGAGTGATCTAGGGCAGGGAGGGATTGGTCGGATGGTGCGTGCCTTGGAGTCGGCGGAGAGGAGAGAGACTCAGAGACCTGTGTCTGGGCAACGCGGTTGCACGGGGATGGTCACTAGCGGCGGGAAGAAGAAGTCGCGGACTCACTGCAGCAAGACAGAGGAGCGGAGCCACCCGGAGGACAAGGTGCTACTGAGCCTACCTGACTCGAGTCCACTCCTGAGGAAGAGACTGTGTTGGAGTGACTCAAGCGAGCAGTGCTACTGCCAGGCAAGCAAAATAAATTTTTTTTCATGGTGCCAGTGAGGCTTGTAGATTTCACAGGGAGCCTGGGAGGGACAGGGCCTG
>BLSH010389319.1:1504882-1537006 GCA_018402905.1 Glandirana rugosa
GAGACGTCCCATACATACTCATGGAGAACCACGTTGTCGTTAACAAGGTCAGGGGACCTGTCTTCTTCTTACTGCAGGTCCATCACTGTTTGGGCCTCTTGGACAAGAGACTCACCTCGATTGTGCCGTGACTCTGGGAACGGTTGTAAGAGTCTCTATACATAATAAATATCCGGTGTTCCACCCGACAATTTCACCTCTACACAGATTAGCTAGTGGTTTGAATGAATAAAACCTTTCTTTTCCTTTAAACCTCACACTCCTATCCGTAGAACTGTTAGGTCGTCATCGTAGGTCGGCTGACGAACATGACAAAATTACCTGAGGTAGAATTTCTAGAGACCAGTTGCAGATCGAAAGAGGTTAAACCTTGTTGGCCCTCTTAGAGATCTTTAAGATGGAGTCCATTAAAACAGTACAAGCAGTCGGCTGGATGCTACTGCTGGATTGTCAAGATGCCTATCCTCACACTCCAAATTTCCTTTTCTTTCCAAAATAAGTAAGTTTGGTGATCGATTAGACACATCTCCACTTTAACAGCCCACCTTGTGGCCTATAAATAATACATATCTCTGAGAATGTTGGCAAGGGTCTCAGTGCCGTGTTAGCTCCACTCAGAGAACAGGTTCTCCGGGTTTGTCACTACCTGGACGTCATTCTTCTTCTGTCCAGGGGACTGGAACAATTGCTGTTGCACCAAGAGGTACTCATACATACCCTGCAGAGATATGGCTGTGTTATCAACTTAAAAAAAAATTAAAAATAGGGGAAAGAGAAGCTGACTTTCTCCAACCCAACAGTTAGTGTAGTTGGGGGTGCTCTGCTAGTTCCTCTGTTTTGCTTACATCAGAGAAAACATTTACAGTCAAGAAGAGAATTCTGAGGACAGCTACCTTCACTTGTTTGATGGCTTCTCAGTGCCTCAGTCTTCTGGGCTCAACGTCTTCATGTATACCGATGATTCCATGGGTGCCTGTGCAAGTTTCAACTAGGATTCTTAGCGCAAGGGAGGAAATAGGATCGAGAACAGTTGAGAACAGTGTCACTCAGTATGAGTAGCGGTCCACGGTGATGGAAAGACCTTGAGGAAGTCACGGCCCTTTTGAGCCATTGCACTGGATGATAGTTATGAATCATGTCGGCAAGACAGCCTGGGAGGCACACTGTGAGGCACTGTCGCTCAAGGCAAATGGACATTTCCAGCCACGGAGGGTAGTCTAGAATGCGCTGGAAGTTCAGTCTTTTTAGCACTTTGGCCTTGCTACACAGAATCAAGGGAAGACCAGTCTTGTTACAGTTGAGCAACAGGGCAGCAGTTGCCTATATTCAGCTAAAGGGAGGAACTCTCCCTATCAGCAGTATGCTATTGAGAGAGGTGAAACCCATAATGTCTGGGACGGAAGATTACTAGCAAATTCAGGAAGCAGTTTACTTCCCAGCAGACTTTTGAACACATAAGCAGACTGACTTTCATGCAAGCTTTCCAGAGCACCACGAGTGGGTCTACGTCCCAGGTCTTCTCTGAGCTGGTTCGTAGGTGGGGCCTACCACAGACAGACCTCTTCACTTCCCACAGTAATCACAAATGTTGGGTATGTCTGGCCTTGTTTCCGCACCCCAAGGCGCAGGGGGCATATACTCTGGTCTCTCCTTGGGGCTGCAATCTAGCCTATATATTTTCCCCCCAACATCTCTCGTAATGAGATTCCTCTAGAGTCTGTCAAGGGAGTACATGGTTGTCATAGCTAATTCTCCATATTGGCCATGAAGCCCTCGGTTTTCCTTGGCCATTCACTTCAGAATACAGAAGACAATTCCCCTATGCACATATGCAGACCGGGACTGCAAGCAGGGTGCTAATAGGGGAGGCGGGGGGAACTCCGGTTGCTCCAGAGCAATCTCTACTTTGAGTGCTAGAAGGCACTCTACTTACAACATCTATGCCTAAATCTGGAGCAAGTTTGCGTTATCTCGGTAGGTAGGTAGAGACATTGATCCTACTGCCCCCAGCTGTTCTATACTTCCTCTAGTCCGGGTTGGACATGAATAGCCTATCCTCACTGAGATGGCAAGTATCAGCTATATTGGCAATAACAAATTTAAATGAGCCAATAATCCTTCAGTCTGCATGACTTTTGAAGACAGTCGTAAGGATTCAGTCACAAACGGAAAGGAGTCTTTCCCAGTGGGATCGAATGGTGTTGCTGGATCTCCTGTCCATTCATCCGTTTGCTCCAACAGAGCAGCGTTTGGTTCGGGCCATTACCTACAAGACAGTATCTATTGCAAAAACTTTAAGCATAAGTTTGTCTGAGATTTAAGCTCTTGGAGCCTCAAAAAAAAAAGGTTTCTTTACAAAAAGAGTAGAGTTCTGTCTTGTAGGTCAATGGCTCCTTTCAGATAATCTAATAAGCCTTTTGTCATTCCAGCTTGAAATCATCAAGGAAAAGAGGTTATTGTCTGGACTCTAGCAGGCTTGGTGGTGCATATAGGGCGTGAGTCTCCGTCAGCGGCGGTGCACTCTACCAGAGTGGTTGCAGTCTCATAGGCAGCCCATTTGGGAGCATCTTTAGTGTCCATTTGTAGAAGTATCATGGTCATCCCAGCATACCTACTCAAACTTTACGGAGTAGACCCAGGTGCCTTGTCATCAGAGGACTTTGTAGGAAGGACTATTCAGTCCACTGTCCCATCCTAATTAGAATATTGGTTTGGCAAGTAGAACCCACCCTGTCAGCTAGTTATTTATCACTAGTATGCTGCCATATTGGCATAAGGAAAACTGAAAATTGTATCAAATACTTACCGTAATATTCTTTTCCTGACGCCAAACCTTGGCAGCATACGGGCCCACCCTGTGCGTTTTTGTATGTAGCTTGTTACAAAGAATGGGGGGGGGGTGGCTAACTATTCCTTTTTTTATGCTATTCACTGGTCCTGAGGGAGTGGTCAAGAGGCGGAGCTCTATCACTAGTATGCTGCCATGGTTTGGCGTCAGGAAAGGAAAATTACGGTGAGTATCTGATACAATTTTCCGTTTTTTTAAGCTTTTTGGATAGCATAGGGAAGGGTTAACACCCCTGTAATGTTTGTTTTGCTGTCTATGTTTCTGTTCAGAAGATTTCACCTCACTTCATGTCCTAATGATAATTGGATTTTGAAAATTTTGAGTTTTATGGAAACAAACCTTGGTGATAAAGCTTCAGTGGAGACACCTTTTTCCCATGATAACTCTTACAGGAGTGAATTTCCCTTCCTAGGGGTAGATTGCCTGTCACTTCCTGTTGTCTCCCTCCATTTGTAAGTAGGAATGGTTCGTAAGTTGGATGCTTGTAACTAGGGGACCGCCTGTATAGAAAAAAATTGGGCTAACTTTACGGACTTCTTATTTTTTAATTCAAAAAAGTGATTTTTTTCCAAAAAAATTGCGCTTTTAAGACCACTGCGCAAATACGGTGTGACATAAAGTATTGCAACGACCGCCATTTTATTCTCTAGGGTGTTAGAAAAAAATATATACAGTATAATGTTTGGGGGTTCTAAGTAATTTTCTTTAAAAAAAAATTATTTTAAGTTGTAAACACCAAATCTCAGAAAGAGGCTCTGTCCTTAAGTGATTAACGAGTTCAATACCAGGCACTTACCCCCCTTCCCGCCCAGACCAGTTTTCAGCTTTCAGTGCTGTCGCATTTTGAATGACAATTGCGTGGTCGTGCGACGTTGTACCCAAAAAAAGTTTTATCATTCTGTTGCCACAAATAGTGCTATTTTTGGTGGTATTTGATCACCTCTGGGATTTTTATTTTTTGCGCTACAAAAAAGAAGGCCGAAAATCTTGAAAAAAAAAAAGCTTTTCTCTGTTTCTGTCACAAAACTTTGTAAATAAGTATGTTTTCTCCATCATTTAGGCAGTACTGATAGGCACTGATGAGGTGGCACTGATGAGGTGGCACGGACAGGCACTGATAATGAGGCACTTATATGCAGCATTTATGGGCACTGATAGGCGGCACTGATAAGCAGCACTGACAGGCACTGATATGTGGCACTGATATGCAGCACTGACGGGCACTGATGGGCACTGATAGGCGGCACTGGTGGGCACTGATAGGCAGCGCTGATTCCCCGATGGTCTAGGTTGGCATCTGAAATTGTCACTGAGTGCCATCCATGCTGGGCATTGTGCCCCTTACCTGGTGGTCTAGGGTGGGCTCCATGATGGTGTCCCTGGTGGTCCTGATCGGCTCCCTGGTGGTCCTGGTCGGCTCTCTGGTGGTTCCTGGGTGGGCGCTCCCTGATGGTACCTGGGCGGGCTCCTTGGTGGTTTAGGGTGGCGATCCTAGGGGGGGGCTGCACTTATAAACAATGAGTGCAGACCCCCCCTCTCAAGAGTGCCACCGATCGGCTCTCCACTAATCGCGTCTTCAGACGTGAGTAAAGGAATTGTTGATACACGGCTCTTCCTGTTTACATCGCGATCAGCCGTGATTGGTCATGGCTGATCACGTGGTAAAGAGCTTCCGATGGAAGCACTTTACCGAGGTTGGTAATGCAGTGGGTCAGACTGACCCACCACACTACAGATCATCCTACAGGTTATCCTGAGGACGTCATATGACGCCCAGTCAGGATAACGGAACACCCGCCCGGATGTCATTTGTCTATACTCAGGGCGGGAAGTGGTTAAGTGCCAAACTTAAAAAAAAAATGCTTGGGCCCCCCCCCAAAATCCAAACTAGACGCATGTCCGAGCATGCAGCCCTGGGATGGCAGTAGGAGGTGGGGACGAGTGAGAAGGTGGGGGGCGGGTCACCCATTTACATCACCGGGTGGCCCCGCCCCTTCAAACTGAAAGAAAGGTCAAACTGAAGACCTCTCATTCTGGGAGCCTCTGGAAGGCAGCAGCGGTGAAAAGACAAGAAGAAGAAGATGAAGATCGAAGATGATGAGAGGAAGGAAGAAGACTGAAAGAAGAAGCAGAAGAACAGAAGAAAGACTGGGGCAGTTAAAGATGGAGGAAGACCAGAGGAAGAAAGAAGAAAGAAGAAAGGAAGAAAAGAGCTATTTTACACAATAAAGGACTTGTCAAAAACTGCCTCATGTTTTTTGTACTACTACACTCCTTTTTTGGTGAATGGGTACAATGTACCCCATACCTATTCACATGGGGGTCTGGATCTGGGGGCCCCCTTATTAAAGGTGGCTTCCAGATTCTGATAGGCCCCTGCCCACAGATTAGGCCCTACTCCCCATCAACATGGGGACAAAGTGCTTTGGGGGACCTCAAAGCACCCTTGAGTTCATGTGGGCTGGTATGGCTCGGAGGGGGGGCGCACGCTCGTCCCCACCCCCTCCTGCCATGACAGGGCCGCGTGCTCGGATAAGGGTCTGGTTTGGATTTTGGGGGGATCCCTACCCCATTTTTTAAAAAATTTGGCACAGTGTTCCTCTTGAAATCCATACCAGAGCTGAAGGGCCTGGTACGGACTTTGGGGGGGACACCACGCACATTTTTCTTTAAATTTTGGCGGGGTTCCCCTTAAAATCCATACCAGATCTGAAGGGCCTGGTACGGACTTTGGGGGAACCCTATGCATTTTTTTTTTTTAATTTCGGCACGGGGTCCCCCTTAAAATCCACACCAGGCCTGCTATGGACTAGGGGGGCCTAATGCAATGCTTTTTCAGTGATTTTATCTATATTGCCGGGAACCGGCAAAATATTACAGCCGGTAAAATGACAGTTTTAAATGACAATTTTTCCTTTAGAAATGTCATTTTGCGGTGGCACTGTTGTAAACATCACAGAGATGCACCCTTTTACAGGCATACTAAGGGGACCCCCCAGGCATGAAATTTAAAGGAATATTTAATTTTTATTTTTTAGTTTTAAGCATTATAAAAATCACTGCTCCTGAAAAAACTATCAATTTTTTTTGCATTGATACATGTCCCCTAGGGCAGTACCCGGGTCCCCATACACTTTTTATGGCAATAACTTGCATATAAGCCTTTAAAATGAGCACTTTTGATTTTTCATGTTCGAGTCCCATTGATTTTAAGGAGTTGAGTTCGCTCAAATTCTTTGCCTGTTCGCAAGTTCTGGTGCGAACCAAACCAGGGGGTGTTCGGCCTATCTCTAGTAAACACTATTTTAAAAAAAAAAATCATATCATACTGACCTGCTCTGGAACTGCACAGAGTGGCCAAAACCTCCTCTTCTCAGGCCCCCCCACCCGTACTCTTGCTCCACCGTTTGCTATGGGGGCACACCTACGATCTCACTCCCGAGCCATGCTGCCTGTGCCTATAGACACAGCCAGCAAAGCCTGGCCTTACCACTCGATCCCTTGCCACAGGATTTGACTGACAGCCACGGGAGCCAATGACCCAAAGCCTATGAGAGCAGGGAGAGCCACTACAGATAGGCACAGCGCTGGATCAAGAGAGGACTTTATTGAAAGGTAAAAGGAAAAACAAATGATGTTGGAAAGAGGGAGGAGACCGGAAAGAGTGAAAAAAATTAGCTAATTTCTAAGTAGATACTGTATCCGAACCAGGAAGCTGATGGGATCTTGTTACAATGTTTTTCTGATGATTTCTGGATACCTTGTCATTCCTCCTGTGCAGTGGGGCCCGTACATAAGGGGCGCATGGGCGCCATCACCCCATCCATGCATCCAGGACCTAATCTACATGCAGGGTGCCAGATGTATGGATTTCAATAGGGGGAGGGGTGTTTCTTTGGGAAGTATGGGGGGCCCCTTTACTTCCCATTCATTAGTTGATTCGGTAGTTTCTCCTTTAGGGGTTGTTCAGTAGAAACAACCCAACAAATTTCATCTTGCCCACTATCTTTCTCATCCTAAAGGTGGCTCAATCAGTGTTAAAGGGGGCACACTACAACCTAAACATTGTTTTACCCTAATGTAGGGAGTATATTAAGATAAAAAATTTCAGTGTGCAGCAGCCCCCATCAGCCCCCCTAATACTTACCTGAGCCCCATCTCAATCCAGTGATGTTGCACGAGAGTCTGATTGGCTGAGACACAGCAGCAGGCAACATTGGCACAGAGCTGTGACTTTGCTTGGGTGCCCCCATAGCAAGCTGCTTGCTCTAGGGGCACTCGGCAGGAGGGAGGGGCCAGAAGCGACGGCGAGGGAACTGAGAAGAGTAGGATCTGGGCTGCTCTGTGCAAAACCACTGCATAGAGCAGGTAAGTATAACATGTTTGTTATTTTTAAACAAAAAAAAAAAAACAAGACTTTAACCACTTGATCACTGGGCACTTAAACCCCCTTAACAACCAGACCAATTTTCAGCTTTCAGTGCTCTCACATTTTGAATGACAATTACTCAGTCATGCAACACTGCACCCATACAAAATTTTTGTCCTTTTTTCACACACATAGAGCTTTCTTTTGGTGGTATTTAATCACCACTGGGGTTTTTATTTTTTGCACTATAAATTAAAAAAAAGACCAAAAAGTTTGCATTTTTCTTTGTTTCTTTTATAAAATTTTGCAAATTAGTAATTTTTCTTCATAAATTTTGGCCAAAATTTATACTGCTACATATTTTTGGTAAAAATAACCCAAATAATTGTATATTATTTGGTCTGGGTGAAAGTTATAGAGTCTACAAGCTATGGTGCCAATCAATGAATATTGATCACACCTGATGTACTGACGGCCTATCTCATTTCTTGAGACACTAACAAGCCAGAAAAGTACAAATACCCCCCCAAATGACCCCTTTTTGGAAAGTAGACATTCCAAAGTATTTAGTAAAAGTCATGGCAAGTTTTTTCACTTTGCAATTTTTTCCCACAGTTCTTTGCAAAATGAAGATTTTCTTTTTTCACAAAATTGCCAAATTAACAGGTTATTACTCACACACAGCATATGCATACCGCAAATTACACCCCAAAATACACTCTACTATTCCTTCTGAGTATGGCGATATCACATCTGTGAGACTCTTTCACAGCCTGGCCACATACAACGGCCCAACATACAGGGAGCACCATCAGGCTTTCTAGGGACATAAAATACATAATGATGTGGCACTGTAGAGCACTCATGGAGCACAGATGTGGCACTGATATGGCACTGCTGGGTACTGATATGGTACTGCTGGGCACTGATATAGCATGGATTGGGGCCCTGATATAGCACCGC
Organism: Glandirana rugosa; assembly: GCA_018402905.1. NCBI lineage: Eukaryota > Metazoa > Chordata > Amphibia > Anura > Ranidae > Glandirana > Glandirana rugosa. The sequence continues at coordinate 1,513,063 of BLSH010389319.1, forward strand.
TGGGCACTGATATGGCACGGATTGGGGCACCGTTGGGCACTGATATGGCACTGCTGGACACTGATGTGGCACTGCTGGACACTGATAGGGACACTGCTGAGCACTGATTGGGGCACTGCTGGGCACTGATATGGCACTGATAGGGGCACTGCTGGGCATGGATTGGGGTACTGCTGGGCACTGATAGGCAGTGATTTGGCATAGATTGGGGCACTTTATGGGCACAGATTAGAGCACTTATGGGCACAGATTGGGGCACTTATGGGCACAAATTGTGGTAATGTATTGAGGGTGGCACCGGAAAATACCTTTGACAGCCTCACTCTGCATCTTCTCCCTCCGCTGCTCACACGATCTGTGTGAGCAGCGAAGAGAACTGGACATGACGCCGGTTTGTTTACACTGATTGCTCCGTTATTGGATGGAGTGATCACATGGTAAAGGGTCGCTGTCATTGGCAATTTACCGTGATCCGTGACCCGCCGGGTCCCGTGAATCCAGCAGGCATGGACAGCCCCATGTGTCCGATTCTGGGAGGACGTCACTGTACGCCCTTCCAGAATTAAGCGACCGTGCTGTAGCCATCATTCGGCAATGGCCCGGTCACTAAGTAGTTAATATTAAAAGAGTTTAGGCTTTAGAACAATTTTAACCATTTGCACACCATTGTGGACACAGAGTGTTTATTATCAGGCATTTGTTTTAAAGTGATTTTAAAGGATACAATGTATTTTACCTAAAATAAAAAAAAAGATGTTTTACCTGCTCTGTGCAATGGTATTGCACATCCCAAACCTCCTGTTGTGGAGTCTCCTGCTGGCGCTTACTGCTTCTCCTCTTCTGTGTCTGCCCCAATTGGAAGTAGCTTGCTATGGGGGCAGACATGTGGGCTTGCTCCCGAGCTGGGCTGCACCCATGGACACACAGTCCTGCTCAGCCCCTCCCCTGCACTCTACTCACAGGATTTGATTGACAGCAGAAGGAGCCAATGGCTATCACTGCTGCCTCTGTGTTCTGTGAATGCAGGCAGAGAGGAGAGAGCCTCTACAGGTGGGCACAGCACTGGATTGAGTGATGAGAACTCAGGTAGGTATTATTGAGGAGGGGGGTGGGCGGTACTGCTACTGGGACATTTTTTTTATCTTTAATGCAAGTAATGCAGTAAGGTAAAAAATGTTATGACTTTAGAACCACTTTAACATCATTTTTTTATGCTGCTTCAACATACAGTATGTGTATTTATTGCACATAAATGCATTTATTTTTACATGGGGAGTTTTTTAACCACCAAGCAACTGGAATACACAACTTTCTTCTATACAATCCGCGGCCTTTTTTTTCAAGTATAAGTTTCAATAGTGGCCATTTACATTTCTTTCCACTATCCAAGATCTTGCAATTTATGACTATATTGAATCAGCAGTTGAATCAGTGCTTATAGTTAAGCGACTTTAACCGCTTCTCCTCTGTATTATTTTTTTTTTCATTTGTCTCATACATGTTAAAATCTGCATGTTTGGCTCTAAGCAAATTTAAAGAGGCCCCATTGAAGACGTTACTTATAACGAAACATGTAGGGCGGAGCAACGCGCTGACGTCACCACGCTGCTACACTGGGAAGTGCGGGCGATGCAAACTGAGTTACCGGAGCCGGCTATTTTTATGAAAACGTTGATGATTTGTTTTATGTTTGTGAGTATATTTGCTCTTTTTTAATAAATTTGTTATACAAACGGTATTACACTATTGGTCCCTCTTTCCTCATTTTGGGGGACGCTGAAAACACGTGTGGGCATCCCGCTGGGAGACAGCCTTGGTGTACTGCTGGAGATAAAAGGAGGAAAGGAGGGAGCATACCCATACCAGATATCTAAAGGCACATACCAGCAGAAGGTCATTTCTGCCTGCGAGTTTGACCCACTAGCGATAGTGAGTCCTGGATCTCTGGTACGAGTACCCAAATCACCTTTGAGCACATTGGGTGTATTTACTTTGGTGACCGATTATTGAGCTTGAGTGCTACTCCAACACACCTGAAGATTTTCACTTGATTCACCTATATGGGACTTTTGGGACTTTTAGTTGGATTTTATTTATTCATTTAAAGGACACTTGGGACTTTTCAATAAGGATTGATTTTTTTGCAGGTCACTACCGGGGATTTTTAGTTGATTTATTATATTGGAATATGCACATATGGTTTATGCATGTATTCTCTTCTAAGTTTTTTAGCGCAACTCTAATTTATATAAATTTAAAGAGGAACTGCAGTCTGCTCACACAATTTGTAATAAAAACATCTTTGCCATTCTGAAGCTTCCCTCCAGCCACTTTGCATATTATTTTATATATACTGTGATTCTGTACTTGCCAAATATGCTGCAGAAATCTTCCTCCACTAAATCTGGCTGCAGCCATTTTAACTGTGGGCAGCTGAAGCTGCTGCCTGTTCACTTCCTGGATTTACATAGACACACAGAGGCACGCCTCCAGCTCTGCAGTGCTCATTGGACCTCTTATGACTCATCCTCCCCTCTTTTCCTGGCAAACTCTCAGGAGAGTGAGATAGAGAGCACTGCAGCGTGTCAAATGCCTAGGCTTTTCACCAGACAAGAAACAGGTAGTGGGCTGTATAAGGTATTTACTGGGAGAAAAAAAACATTTTACTATCCAAAGTTAAAACAACAAGGGCAGAGGATTTAATAGATGGAAAGATGGAAAAAATACTGAAGTTCCGCTTTAAGTTAAGTTATATTACAATTGAGTACATTTATATAAAACTCACATAACATTATATATTTTAGAATCACAGAGGTCCCGTATATGTCATATGATATTTGTGCACCTGTTTATCAAATCTACAGTGTATTTTTAGGAAACATACACTAAAATGAATCTTATTGCACACAAAAACAATTGAATCCCCATTTGTTTGTACAAAACTAAGAAGAGGTACTGATATGAAAATAAAATAGCAACTATGTCAAGCTTCAAATCTGCTTCACTCTGTGAAATAGCAAACAATAATGTTACTAAAATGATCAAAAACTTGATAATGCCTTTACAGCTCATTAGTTTAGAGTTATACATACATGAGGAATGTCTAATTATTGAATTTTGTTTGAAATTACAGCACTCCAAACATCAAGAAACAAAAATATAAAAAACAAATATACAAAATAAACAAAATAAACTGTGTTCCAAATCAAGTGTCCTTTAGTGCATCGTTAGTGTGAATGTCCACTTGTCGACTTCTTAACTGAGAAAATACATCATGAATTTGACATTTAATACCTGGGTTATGGCAGCAGCTATGCCATAACCCCGGTATTGAAATTTGCCTCAAGCGTTTGTCTTTCTGAAAAAAAAGTGATCTGAGCGGCTGATTAGCTACTGGATCACTTTTAGGAGCAGTGGGAGGATTCTCCCATCACTTTCCGGTGGTTCTCAGGCTTACCTGACAGATTGGGAAGCTTGAGAACTGATCCAGCATAGGCGGCAGTTGGCCACAGAGATGAGCAGACGAAAGATGGCCTCCACTCATCTCTATGGCTTAGGAGGACCAGAGCGACGTCATGACATCACTTCTGGTTCCGGTCCGAAGTAAACAAAGCCATATTTTTAAGATCACTAGATCATTTTTTTTTTTGATCTAATGCTTTCCATTATAGAGGAGAGATGTGAGGTCTTATTGACCCAAGATTTCTCCATAAAGAGGACCTGTCATGCTTTATTGCTGTCACAAGAGGTGTTTACATTTCTTGAGACAGCAATAAAAGGGATGAATAAAATGTAAAGGCACTGTGTAAAAATGAAAAACTGTAATAATATAAATAATATATACATTTTTTAAAGCGCCGCTATCTCCTCTTGCAGTGGTGAACACATACAGCACGTAGGACACACCCACATACACTATGTAAACAATGAGGCATTGGTGTGAACATCAGAGTGAGAACACTAATTCTAGCACTAGGCCTCCTCTGCAACTCTAAACTGGTAACCTGAAAACATTTTTAAAGTGTCGCCTATGCAGATTTTTAAGCACTGTTGTTTGTCGCCATTCCACGAGTGTGTGTAATTTTAAAGCATGACATGCTAGGTATCAATTTACTCCGGGTATCATCCTCTTTTATATTTTAGGAAAAAATTGTGTTATATACTGTGTTTTTTTAAAAATTCGTTAAAGTGTATTTATTCTAAAAATATTGCGTTTGAAAAACAGCTGCGCAAATGCCATGTGACATAAAAAACTGCAACAACCACAATTTTATACTCTAGTAGTGCCTCTGATAAAAAAAATATATATAATGTTTGGGGGTTCTAAATAATTTAACAAAAAGTGTCAGAATAGGCCTGACCCTTAAGTGGATATTGCAACATCAACAGCGTCCATCAATAGTGCAAATTTCAGTTATCCTCTTGCTACTCAATGTGCTTCCTGCAAGTTGTGCAAAATCATGCCCTGCCAATTATAAGGTGCTCCCTTGCTTCACTCCACCTTGGTGAGCCGCCACCACGCTCAAAAGCTCACCAGACAAATATGAATCCCCACAATGGATCAGGTCTATGTGCGCTTTATCCAGGATTACACCACCTCTTCCTCGCAATACCATCAGGAATATCATAAAATCAGAGGAGAAAAAAGGCTCTAATAGTTAAAAAAACCTTTTTATTAAAGCAATTAATTCATACATCCTTAAAAACCATTAGCTGTTATGCTCACATTTGCATGTTCATTCTGCGTTTTGTGTTACAAACTGGCTCCACTAAAGCAAGTGCAGGCTGGGCTTATTCTCCCTATTACACAGGTATCTCACCACTTCCTGGTGTCCCCAGTGGAATAACATCACTTCCTGTAGCTCTGCCTTGACGTACGTGTCGTCGTAATGACATCATCAGGAGGCAATACAGGAAGTTCTAGCCTCCTCTTTTACACAGCAGATTTAACCATTAACATAACATTTCAATATTCCACTATTACACAGACTTTAAAAATTGATCTAATACTGCAATGAATTGCAGGAGACACCACTCTTTATACATTAGAGTATTGGATCGATCTTTAAAGTTTTTGTAATAATGGAATTTTCTCCTCTGATTTTACAATATCCCTTACGGTATTGCGAGAAAGAAGAGATGTAATCCTGGGTATTTAACCCCTCAGGGGTAAAAGAGCACATAAACCTACTCCATTGTCTGGTGAGTTTTCGAGTGTGGTGGTGGCTCACCTAGGAGGAGTGAAGCATGTGAGCGCCTTATAATTGGCAGGACATGATTTTGCACAACTTATAGAGAACACTTTGAGTAGCATTGATTACAGTATAAGCAAGAGGATAACTGAAAACCGCATTATTGACAAACGCTATTGATGTTGCAATTTGACGGAAATTCACACTAATGTTGCACTTTAACCCCTTCAGCACCAAAAGGTTTTACCCCCTTCTTGACCAGGCCATTTTTTTTTATTCTGCACTGCGTTACTTTAACTGACTACTGCACAGTCGTGCAACATTATACCCAAATAAAATTGATGCCCTTTTTCCCCCACAAATAGAGCTTTCTTTTGGTGGCATTTCATCACCTCTGCGGTTTTTATTTTTTGCGCTATTTTGAAAAAAAAAAACCAAAACAATATTTTTTACTTTTTTGCTATAAAACATACCCATTAAAAAAATTAAAAAAATCAAATTTCTTCATCAATTTAGGCCAATATGTATGTATTCTGCTACATGTAGCAATAAGAATATATTGATTGGTTTGCACAAAAGTTGTAGCATCTACAGACTGTGGGATAGATTTATAGACTTTTTATTTTTTTTTTATTGCTTTTACTAGTAATGGTGGTGATCAGCGATTTTTAGTGGGACTGTGACATTGCAGTGGACAAATCTGACACTAAGTGACACTTTTTGGGAACAAGTGACTGGTGCTAAAAAAAAAATGCACTGTCCCTGTATAAATGACACTGTCAGGGAAGGGGTTAACACCAGGGGTGATCGCAGGGTTAAGTGTGCTGTTACGGAATGATTTCTAACTGTGGGGGGAGTGGATGCACTGGACAAAAAGAAAGATCCCTGTTTCTGCTTAGCTGAGACACAAGAGCTCTCATTTTCTCCCTGACAGAACAGCCGTCTGCCATGTTTACACAGGCAGACCGCCGTTCTGCTTTTCCTCCGAACGATCGGCGGGTCTCAGCGGCCATCGCAGGCGCCAAACATGCTGATTGGCTCCCGCTGTGTCAAATCGCGCTCCCCCCAGATCATGTGCACAAAATCACGTACAGGTACATGATTTTGCGCAGACAGGCCGCCCTGCCGCAGTATATATGCAGTGGGCAGCCCGGAAGCAGTTAAAGGACACTTGATTTGAAACACAGTTTATTTTGTTTGTTTGCTTCTTATATTTTGAGTTCTTAATGTTTTGAGCACTGCAATTTGAAACAAAATTTGATTTTTAAGAGGGTAGGTGTTACACACAGCAGCTGCCATTTTTAGTCACTGAGAACAGGTGTTTATTGGTTAAAAATGTATAATTATTGCTCTCACTCTTGTTTGTATGGTGATACCCAATATATATAATGAAACTAGTCACGTAAAAGTGATCGGGTGGCTCTACGCAACCCAGAGCATTTATATATTAAAGTGATGATCCTGCTGACCAACGCAGAAAGCAGAATTCAGCTTGTTTTAACCTTTTCAAGCTCTGGACATAGTAGATCCATCTAAAAAGCTTATATGTACCTTATTGATGCATCTGAAGTTTGAATATTAATGATAGACTAATTTAAGACATTGAAAAATCCTCTTCATTTAGACGTTACCAAATTCTATAAAGAAGAAACAGGCTTCTCCTGCACAGACATAGATGTCGGAATGCTCTTAATGAGGAATTTTACATGTTTTCACAGACTCTTACTGTAAAGAAGCCTTTTTCTATGTGACTTTGTAACAAGTTTACTAAATGGAACATTCATGTATATATGCAAATTAATTATTATCGACTTTATAAGAGGGGATATGATTACAATGTACAAATATATCAAAGGTGACTTCGGCAACTGTAATAAACTCTAAAGTCCCTGAAGAGGACATGTGGTCACAATTTGAGGTTAGAAGAAAGGAGGCTTAACCTTAGATTGTGGAAAGTGGGAGAATGTTCTTTACTGTTAGAGCAGTAAATTGTGGAACTCATTCCTCCAGAAAGTGAAACTAGCTGAAAGTGACGACACATTCAAAAAACTTTTAGTTTATAATATACAAGGTTATGGGAATAGTTAGAGAATAAAAATCACACACATACACACACATAGGTTGAGCTGCGTGAACTAATGCCTTTTTGCAACCTTATTAACTATGTGACTATATACAGTATATTATCGTTTCTTCCCTTTATTAAACTTTCACAACAACAAAGCAAAACCTTCAGATACTTCAGAGCAGGATAAAAAAAAATTCTCGGGTGAATAAAATTCGAACTGTAAATGTGTTTTTTGTTTGAGAAAAATTGCACAGCACTGTACATATTATAATGAAATCTGTTTAATACATCTGGGATTCCATTCAAATCGTAAGGGCTTTCAAATGAAATTAGTTGACTCAATTAGTCTGGTTTACTGAAGGGAATTCTCAGCTCAAAGTGGGCACCCCTTCCCGATGGGAATCACTAGATTGCTATACCTTCTCCCCAGGTGTTTCTACGAGTTACTAAAAAATATGAGAATGTTTACATTTTAAAATATGTGAAGATTATTTTCCATTATCCAATCACGTGAAAAGAAAATCCATGTTACGTATTTCATCTGCATATTATCACATAATTGAAATGAATATTCACACAATTTGATGGGTGAACATTCTCAAATCCTTTAGTAAATCAGCCTTAATGATAGCAAGAAAAAGTGTTCAGACAAACAATTTTTCTACCAAAGTTAGAGCGGAAATCTAACTGTGTATGGCCAGCTTTAGACAGTTGTCATTGACACAGGAGATTATAATAATTTAAAAGTGGATTTCTTTTATTAAAATTTATATTTGGAATCAATATTTTCTGAACATTTTTTGTCTGGTATATTGTATCAGTTTAAATGAATTTTGGCAGCTCAAGTGCAGTGCACATACTGTACTTACACTCTTAAGGAAAGTAGATTGCTATGATTGCGTGTGTACATGGGCATGCAACCTCATAATGACTTTATATCATGCAGTTTTAAAATGTCTGACTGTGAATGAAAAAATCCACCAACTCCATAATTATTGTTTAGTTAGTCAGTGATAGAAGTCAATTACCAAAGAAATTCTAGCCAGATCTAGCCAGTACCTATAGGCTAGGCTACGGGTCTACAGTTTTTTCAGGTTGAGGGCCACATTACAGATTTTACAAATGTTACAAAAAATTTTTTTTTAAATGAACAAATGAAATTTAAATGAACGTGAGAGTCTTTTTTTTTTATTTTGGCCTGATAAAGAGAAGAAAATTCAATAAACAAAGCAAAGGCATTTCCAAAAAAATTTAAGCCCAACAGAGTCCCTATCAAAGTCGCCCTTACATAAAAATTTAGCCCCAGATAATACGTCGACATATACTTGGCGCCTACCTGCATGTGAGACTGTTTTTGCTCCATTACCCCCGACTGTGCCCTGAGGAAGCAACAGCGAAATGTGCGTTGGCACATAGGGGCTCATGGTCTGAATTTTATACAACCGCTTGGAGGACAATGTCACTACATGCATGATTTTTTTAAATATTATCTGTCTATTTATATTTAATGTTTTTGTATAATAAAGTTATATAATTTTTATAATTACCTGTCAGTCTGGAGTGCCTTAAAAGTCTGACCTCAAGGACCTTATTTTGGGTCCAAAATTTTTGCTTAAATAGATTTATGGATGTGGCCATGGGAGTGATTCCTTCTTATTATTAAAAGTCGCCCTTACATCAGAGTCTCCCATTACATCAAAGTCCTCAACAGAGTCCTCCTTACATCATGGTCCCCATCAGAGTCCTCCTTACATCAAGGTCCCCATCAGAGTCCTCCTTACATCAAAGTCCCCAACAGAGTCCTCCTTACATCAAGGTCCCAATCAGAGTCCTCCTTATCAAGGTCCCCTTCAGAGTCCTCCTTACATCAAGGTGCCCATCAGAGTCCTCCTTACATCAAGGCCCCAATCAGAGTCCTCCTTATCAAGGTCCCCTTCAGAGTCCTCCTTACATCAAGGTCCCCATCTGAGTTCCTTACATCAAGGTCCCCATCAGAGTCCTCCTTACATCAAGGTCCCAATCAGAGTCCTCCTTACATCAAGGTCCCCATCAGAGTCCTCCTTACATCAAGGTCCCAATCAGAGTCCTCCTTACATCAAGGTCCCCATCAGAGTCCTCCTTACATTAAGGTCCCAATCAGAGTACACCTTACATCAAGTTTCTCATCAGAGGACCCTCTTATATCAGAAGGCCAGAAATCTTGCAGTGTGCCATATTTGGCCTTCTGAACATACAGTAGTTTGTACACCCCTGGGCTAGATCAACCTTTATATTCTATGAAAACTAAAGAGTGCATAGCAGCATAGCTACTTATGTTCTTTGTAATTTGTCTTACCTAATAATCTATGTGTAGTTTTTCTGTCATGCATTTACATGTATGCATGCATTTACTTCTGCTATAGTATAACTCATTTAAACTTTCCCCATATGTATAACTTATCAGTTCCAATGACATGCAACAAATGGACTTTGAGGGGTAATTTTGATGATTTGGCCGCTACTGTGTTCTGTAGTATTAACGGTGTTCTTTTCCACTTTGTCATTGATTTATTATTTGTAAAGTAGGAACATGGTTGCTTTAATTGTTTTATAGGAAAGTGTCAGTCTCCTTGCAGCCTTCCCAATATAATGCAGGTCAGAGTGCCATGTTATTATATAGTACAACATCCCCATCTAGTGGACATTTCAGAAGTTGCTAGAAAACATTTTCTTGGTGTGAGTTTACTTCATTCTGTGGATTGTAAGTGCCTCATAAAGTTCTATTTGTCTCATGGGTATTTGGTTAATTAAATTACAAGATGCTGCAGGGGCAGTTTGAGGTTTTAATATTGAGAGAAACACTGATAGCCTTGTCGCCGAATGTGAAAGAAAATCTGTAGTCTTCAATTATTCAAGGTAAAAAACATGCCAACAACTGCCAGCAGAACAATGCAGGAAGTGCTGAGAAGACTTATGTGTTAGATAAAACTGCCCATACCATATGGATCGCTCTTTCCTTTATTGTCATAAGGGATTTTTCATTGGCAGAATTTCTGGATTCTGTTAACCATTTTCTTACACTGACAGCTCCATTCACAACACAGGACTTAATACAGAATAGCTAAAAAAATAAATTACAATTGTGATATAAAATATTACTTGTTTTTTTTTCAAATTCTAGGTAAGAAAATATTTTCATGCTTGCCCATAAATGGTATACTGTACTAATTGTCACATACAGGGGACTGATAATGTTTTAATTGTCTGATCCTTAACACAACCACTTTACTAAAAAAAAAAACTCAAATCTTTTAGTTGCTGAAGATTTTTTTCAAAGAAAAGGGATCCTTAACTAGCTGAGTAACAGCCTGTAATAACTAGAGTTGAGTGAACACCTGGATGTTCGGCCGGTTCGGCCGAACTTTCCGGAAACGTTCGGGTTCGGTACCGAACGTTATCCGAACTTTACCCCGGACCCCGAACCCCATTGAAGTCAATGGGGACCCGAACTTTTCGGCACAAAAATGACTGTAAAAAAGTCCTGGCAAGTGCTAGAGGGCTGCAAAAGGAAGAAAAATGGGAGATGTTATTAGATCTGCAATCTGTCCCTCAAAGCAGTAGTAATCTCTACCTAGTCCAGTATCAGATCGTTCTGTAATCAGATCGTTCTGTAATGCAAGTTGAGAGAACGTTCTGTAATCAGATCGTTCTGTAATGCAGGGTGAGATGTTATAGATCTACAATCTGTCCTTCAAAGCAGTAGTAGTAATCTATACCTAGTTATTAGATCTGCAATCTGTCACTCACAGCAGTAGTAGTAATCTATACCTAGTTATTATCACTGCAATCTGTCCCTCACAGCAGTAGTAGTAATCTCTACCTAGTTATTAGATCTGCAATCTGTCCCTCACAATCTGTCCCTCACAGCGCCGGCAGCATCCTCTCCCTACACTAACCCGAGAGCATGTGACATGCAGTACTGTGACTCCAGCCTCATATAGAGGCTGGGTCACATGATGCACTGGCCAATCACAGCCATGCCATTAGTAGGCATGGCTGTGATGGCTTCTAGGGAAAACCAGTGAAATGCTTGTTGATTGGCTGCCCTGCAGCTATTCAACATGTGTGATAAAATACCAGGACCCAGAACCCGAACCCGAACGTTTTTCTCAAATGTTCGGGTTCGGTACACGGACACCCGAAAGTTCGGTACGGACCCGAACTTTACAGTTCGGGTTCGCTCAACTCTAGTAATAACCCTTTATTACCAGGACATTTTTCAATTTCCAGTGATGTGATACTTTAACTGACCATTACATGCAACACTGTATCTAAATAAATTTGATATTTTTTCCCACAGATAGAGCTGTCTTTTGGTGGTATTTAACAACTGCTGTTTTTTGTGCTTGAAAAAAAGGACGAACAATTGGATAAAAAAAAAAACTGTTTTGTTTACTTTCTGTTATTTAACATATCAAGTAAAAATGTCAGAACAGTATGAATGTCCCCAGACGACCACTTCTGCTATATGCAGATATGTATGATGAGGAAGGTAAAGGAGTTAATATACAGAGAACAGAGGTATTGTATGGAAAGGGGTTAAGCTGTACGGGGAGATCAATGGGTTAACTGTGTTCCCTAGGCGTGTTATAACTGTGTGGGGGCTGTGCTGCCAGGGGCGTGACATATCTAACTGATCCCGATTACAGGGATCAGTAGATCATTGTCATGTCCCCTGACAGAACGGGAAACCGTCTTGTTTATATCGGCGGTTCCCCGTTCTGACTCTGTATTAGGTGATCGCGGGTCGCCGGCGGACATCGAGTCCGCCCGGCCCGCTGCCACACTCATGCAGTGTGAGTCGAGAGCACTGCCACAGTGCAGAAGTAAATGTACGCGACGCGGTTGGCGAGTGGTTAAAGACTATCTAGAGCAGAGAATGGTAGATTTTTTTTTTCTTTGTCCTGTTTGGGAAATTTCCCTTGGCTTCCTGTCCTGGAGACCCTACAGGATGTAAGAGAAAATCTCTCCATAGAGAAGAAAATGCTTTCCGGAACAAATACCCCACTGGAAGCCAGTGTTCTGTGGACTCTCTCTGCAGCCTTCACGCTTAATAGCAATGTGCTCAGGGTGAAAGGAGAGTCTAAGGAGTAGACATGTGCAGTTCGTTTTGTTCCGAATTTGGACAAAATTTATTTGGAAATTCGGATGTATCCGAATTACAATAGTAACAAATTTAACCACTTACCAACCGGGCCCCTTTTTTTTGCATTTGTTGGTTACAAGCTAAAAACAGTTTTTTTTTGCTAGAAAATTACTTAGAACCCCCAAACATTATATATATATTTTTTCAAACACCCTAGAGAATAAAATGGCGATCTTTGCAATACTTTTTGTCGCACTGAATTTGCGCAGCGGTCTTTCAAGCGCGATTTTTTGGGAAAATTTTCACTTTTTTGAGTTAAAAAATAAGACAACAGTAAAGTTAGCCCAATTTTTTTGTATATTGTGAAAGAGGATGTTATGCCAAATAAATAGATACCATACATGACACGGTTGAAAATTTAGCGCGCTCGCGGAATGGCGACAAAGTCCGGTACTTAAAAATTTCCATAGGCGACGCTTTAAAAAATGTTATCGGTTACCAGGTTAGAGGTGCAGAGGTGGTCTTTTGCTAGAATTATTGCTCATACTCTGGCGATCGCGGCGATACCTCACATGTGTGGTTTGAACACCGTTTTCATATGCGGGCGCGACTTATGTATGCGTTTTCTTTGCTGCGCGAGCTCGTGGGGACGGTGGCGCTTTACATTTTTTTTTAAACTTTATTTATTTATTTATTTTTAACACTGTTCCTTTAAAAAAAAAAATCTGATCACTTTTATTGCTATCTCAAGGAATGTAAACATCCTTTGTGATAGTAATAGTGACAGGTACACTTTTTGGAGGGCTGGGGAGTCTAAAAGACCCCCCATCCCTCCTTTGCACTTCACAGTATTCAGATCACCAAAAACGGTGATTCTGAATACTGTAATTTTTTTAAAATTGGCGCCGTTAGCCGCCGAGTAAACCAGAAGGGACGTTGTGACGTTGCTTCCGGAATTTGCAGGAGACCCAATTGGAGCCGATTCCGGCTTCTGTCAGGTCTCCTTCTAGTCGGCGGAGGCGTCGGATCGTCGCTCCGGTCTCCCGGTGGGACGGGAGGCCGGAGAAGGGTGGCAGAAGGCAGCGGGAGGGGGGATGTCCCCTCCCGCCCCCTGTGATAACGACCGAGTGGCCCCCGAGCCGGATCAGTCGTTAACCCTGGATAGCCGACCGTCCGCTCTAAAAAACGATACTGGGATATAGCCTGCAGCTGCAGGCTATGTCCCGGTACAGCTGCTCAAAACCAGCCGCCGCCTATTTATGGCACTGGGGCTGAACTGGTTAAATGAATCCGAAATAACGAAACAAAATTTTGGATGAAATTCTAACAGTTTTTGAAATTAATTTGAATAGTTTTCAAATCCATTTTGAATTTCTGAAAAAAATAAAATAGAATAGAAAATAAAGGAATAGCATATAATATAATAGAATAGAATAGAATAGGAAATAAAAGAATATGATATAATAGAGTAAAACAGAACAGAATACAAAATAAAAATAGAAAAAAAGTAGAATAGAAAAAAATAAATAGAAAATAAAGGGACAGAATAAAAGATGAAAGTATAGAGTGAAACAGAACAAAATAGAATCGAAAATAAAAGAACAGAATAAAACAGAACAGAAAATAAAGTAATAGGATAGAATAAAAAAATAGAATAGAATAAAAAATAGAGTAGAAAAAAAAAAGAAAGCATATAACCATCTTCTGAAAATTCGAATTTCAAATAAAATACATTTGAATTTGAATAGAATGGAATAGAAAAGAACAGAGAAAAAAAAGAGAACAGAATAGAATAGAAAAAAACAACAGAATAGACTATAATAAAATAGAAACAATATAACTTTCTGCCGAAATTCAAATTTTAGGTAGATAAATTTAAATTTCAATGGAATAGAAAATAATAGAATAGAATAGAAAAGAATAGAATAGAAAATAAAAGAATAAAATAGAAGTAAAAAACAATAGCATAGAATAGAATAGAAAATAATATAACAATTTTCCCAGAATTTGAATACAATAGAAAAGAATAGAGTAGAAAAGAAAAAATAGAATAGAATGGAAAAAAAAAACAATAGAATAGAATATAAAATGACAGTAACAAACAGATGGCCCCTGCCCCCATCTATAACTGGCCTTCACAGCAAGGAGCACATGGAAGGGCAATGCACATGGAAGTGCTAACTAAACCCCTGTTTTTAACTCATACTGTTGGACAGGTTATTTCAGTTGGTAAGCAGACTGGTTGGTGAGTTGAGCTGGGAATTTTTTCTGGTTTAATTAGAATAGAAAAAGAATGAAACTAATTAAATTAAATTAAATTAAACGAATTTAACTAAACTAATTTATGTAAATAACGAAACAAAACTTTTTTCGTTCTGGGCATGTGTGCTAAGGAGCACCTGGTCTTCACTAGAGCTCCTAATGGTGGAGATGGATTTTTCTGCAGGGCAGTTCCCAGGTTGCAGCCCCCAAGCACACCCATGCAGGCTACAGCTGACCAAAATTCAAAGAGGCACAGTAGTCAAGAGTTAAAAAACACAAGGATGCTGGACTCACATGAAGGAGTAAACAGGGGCACACAGGAATTGAGAAATAGATTGCCCCTTGGGTGTAGAAGAACACATGGAAGCTGGAAGGCTGGACGGCACAGACAACACACAGGGGGAAGTGCATGCAGATGGAGTGCACAAGGAACACACTGAAGCAGGAGGACTGGATGAGACTGGAGCGTGCTGGGAACACACAGGTGTTGGATTAGGTACTAGGAACTAGATTGGGTACTAGGAACTTGGAACAGGTTCTGGGAACTGGGGCCTGTGGCTGGGAATGCTAGCTATTGCTTAAGTAAAGATTGCTAGTCTGAGCACAGTTTAAACCAGTGTTATTAAATACCGGCACTGAGGCAACAGTCTGATCTGAGTGTGATCATGCATTTACTCCTGTGCACAGAGAGGGAAGAGAGAGCATAGACTGCACAGCTTTCTATTTTGTCAGCAATAGTACAGATAGCAGCAGGAAAGGAGGAGAGAGGAGGAGCAGACTGTGCTCACTCTCCTCTCTGTATACAGGAGTTAACACAGGATCGCTCTCACATCAGAATGTACAGGGTTTAGTTGGTGTCCCCTATCTCTTCGCTAAAACTGTTCCTGTCCAGGCAGCAGAAACTGTGGATGGGGGGACACAATCAAACCCTGCACAGTGGATCTAGGAGCAATCCTGTGTTATCTCCTGTAAACTGACAGGAGGGAGAGGAGCTGGGGAAGGAGGAAGGGGGGAGAGAGCACAGCCCACACCTCCTCCTGGGTCTCTCCTTCTGTCTGCTGCTGTCACTACTCCTGTAGTGAAGAGATATAAATTTTGCCAGGAGGGGAGATCTAAGGGGCTTTGTGTTATAAAGGGAAAATGCTAGAATGTGCTAGAAAGCTAAATTTGGGGGAGTTGGGAGGGGGGGCAATTGTGCTAGGAGTGGGGATTTGGGAGTAGAGGCTCTGTGCTAGGAGGGGGGATTTGGAGAGAATTTTTGCTAGGAGAGGGAATTTAGGGGGTTGTGCTAGGAGGGAAGATTTGGGGGGGGAGAAGATTTACAAGCTACACATCACTGAACTCTGCCTCACAAACTACATCTTTGGGCTTGTTCACACCAGGTGCAGTGTGGTAACACGTGTGAAATTGCATATTTCCTCTTACCACACAAACATGTGCTTCCTTTTGTAGACACACGTGGGTGCCATTCATTTTTAATGACACCCCCACACATCTAGCAAATGTGCATACATTTTCACCTGCTAAAATGCATGGTGCAGCCCATTACAAAATGCAACATGCAAGAATACGCAAAAAAGTGTGTGACCTCGGATGCAACTCCTGGTGTGAACGAGCCCTCAGACTGGTGTGCCCCATGATTGTTCACAATTCGAAAGGGTACCTTAACAGACAAAAGCTTGGGCAGGAACCACCTGGGAAGCTGATAGTCCCACGTCCTTTCTCTGCAAGTTCTCCTAATCGTGCTGCTCTTTCTGTACCTCTTCTGCTTTCTTACATGTACACATAAAGCTAGGTTGAATGAGCCCAGAGCCTCCTCCTATTTCGAATAAAATCTATCTCCCAAGAAATAGCAGGAGGGTCTGGGTTCAGTTAAAGCGGAGTTCCACACATTTTTTTGTTTATTAAAAGTCAGCAGCTACAAAAAGTGTAGCTGCTAACTTCTAATAAACAGAAACTAACCTGTCTCGTGGTCCAGCGATGGCTGCGCCCGAAGCCTCGCTCGTCTCCCCCCTCCTCCCGACGGCCCCGCCAATCCTAGTGTGGGCACCCGGTCCGGCTTCACGGCCGGGCATGCACTGCACATGCGCGAGTCCCGCTGAGCGTTCCTAGTGGCCAGGCAATCTTCTGGGACCTGTGACGTGGGAGGAGGAAGAGGGACAGGAAGTCCCTCTGAAAAGCGGGTACCCACTCCCCCCACCCAAAAAAAATTACATGTCAAATGTGGCATATAAGGGGGCGAGGAGTGCTTAAAGCGGAAGTTCCACTTTTGGGTGCTTTAAGCTAATGTTTTATATACAGGTAAGGTAGCAAAGGAGGCACAAACAGGGCTGCCATATTATATGGAAGGCTTCAAAATGCACATGGAATGGAGCTTCAGTGCTGACTGTAATTCCCCCATAGGAATACCCATAATTTAGGCTTCAGCCTGGGTAGGAGCTACAGCCAGCCCTGACAGTACTAAAAATGTTATTTCCTAACCACTGTTCAGACTGGAACAGGGACAAGTGTGATGTGCAATGGGTCTGCTCTCCAAATTCTACAAGCATTTTTTACTTGTGGTGATGCTTCTTTAAAGTTTAACTCCAGCCAAACTATAAATTGTCACACATACTGACTTGTATACACATGTACTGACTTGCTACTTACTTAATGTGCAGCATTATATCTACCTACAATGTGATTTTGTGCCATATGTAGCCTTATGCTGTCCCACTGTTGGTAGCATCGCCTCTGCACATTGAACATCAGGTCACTGCCACAACTTTTCCTCCTGCACAAAGAGCATCTGCAATTGCTAATGGGAAGTCTAATTCATGCAGTTGCATGCACATCACTTGAAGAGGACATATAAATACTGTCACTACCCTCCTACTTTTTGCCATTTTATCAGTATTTTGCTGCTGAAATGCATGAGAGCTTTAAGAAAGTCACAAAAGTAAGGTTTAGCATAATTTATTTTTATTACCATGGCATGTCTTATTAGATGACCTGTGGGGTAATATGTTTTTACTAGGAATAGCAGTCCCCTCCAGGTGCCTTCCAAGTGCATCTGATCCCTGTATATCTGTGTACCCTGAAACCTTCATGGTCTGCTGGCTTTGACCCTTTCCCATTCCACCCTATGTGTTTTCCTACTGGCCCATTATTGTCATGGGTGGCTCCACTGCGGACCGCTGATAAGGCAGTACAGCCAGTGCCTACTGTACAGGGACAAGCCCAATCAGTTCAAAAGTTGGGCCCGGGCATCTGCCTTGTGATCCCCGTACAGCGCTGCTGGCTTTCTCCCTCAGTATCTGCCTCTTCCACCTGCTGTCCAGGCCCCCTTGTGTGCCCCACCTCCTCGCATCACTGCCGGCTTCCATCCTCTCCTTTCCCATTGGCAGCTGCTATGGGCACATACGGATTGTCTCAGGATGGAGATCAGGGGGCTGGTAAATATGTCATATATAACATTATATATTTTCTGAAAGTAGAGGCTCTGTAAAATAAAAAGGTGATAGTTGCAAATTTTATGTCACATAATATTTTCACAACTTTTTATTAAATATAATAAAATTAATTTTAGTGCATGGTGCAATCTGATTGGTCATACAGTTGGCTTACTAATATTTGGTATAATGTACATAAACATGTTATGTTTCTTTGTTAACATTTGTATTTGCATCATCTCACTGGACATCACGGGGAATGTATCCCCTAACTTTCTAACTTGATAACTGTTAAAGATTCTATAATACTCCTCTTAAAATGTATGTTGATAAAATTCAATAAAATATTTGAAACAAAAAAAATTAATTTTAGTGCAAACACAAACAATATAATACCCACGTTTTTGGTAAAATATAAAAGATGAGGTTGCGTTGAGTAAATAGATACCAGACATGCCAATCTTAAAGTTGTGTGCCCCCCCTGATATTGCAAAATACTCAATAGGTTAACATATTAAAAGCCTTTACAGTTCATCAGTTTAGAGTGTACCAGGAGCTCTTGTGCTGTAATTATTGCTCTTACTCTGGCGTTCGTGGCAATATGTCACATGTGTGGTGCAACTGTATTTTACATATGTGTACATACTCTGGCCATATGTTTGCATTTGTGCATGTGTGCAGGGAAATGGGGGTTATGGAAATTCTTTAAATTTTTTTAATACATTTATGATTTTATTTTTAAAAACTTTTTTCTTTCATTTATTTATTTTTACTTGATTGTTATCACAATGGGTTAATACGCCCCTATGTGAAAGCATTGGGCAGGTGACAGGTACAATTTTTGGAGACATTAGGGGTCTATTAGACCGCAATGTCTCCCTTGCCCTTCACACCAACTAACCACGCACAGATCTACCAGCCAAAAACGGTGGATCTCAAACTGGAAGTGACAAAATCATTGTCGCTTCCATTATTCATTTACATGTGAGATCAAAGCATTGCCACGCCTCGCTTTCCCACCTCTCTTCCTCCTGAAGCCGGTGGTTGCGATTCCGGGCTCTCGGTAAGAGCGGGAAAGCCCGGACACCCACAAAGCCGGTGGGGAAGGGCGTTCTGTGCTATTTACTCTGTGAAAGTGATCGGCGGCTACATAGCCACTGCATCACTTTCAAGCCAGGAGCTGGCTGAACAAGCGGAGCACTGTTTGGATGTTCCAAATTAGAACTAGCTAAGAAATGATTTATTGTAAAATAGATTGCAGGGTCATTATATAGAGGATGTGAATAGATTATTTTTGGTAAATAAGAGTATTGTTTAGTGTTACTTTAATGTTCCTGTTTTTACTTTTTAATACTGTTCCCTAGGTTATTTATGACTCTCCTATACTCATTGCCTAATTTTTGTGTTTGAGTGTTACAGCAGTTGTACTCTCTTTAAATGTATACCAAAGGTAAATTATTAGGTTTTAGCTAAATTTTAAGTTGCTTAAACATTTTTAAACTTTATATAATATGCATTTAATATATGACAAAGTGTTCCCTGAGCATACGAGTTATCTAAAGAGACAACACAGCAATAGACCTTGCTTTGCTGCTCCCTTTGTCTAATTAAAACTCAGCGAGACTCAACAGCATTATAAGGGATGGGCCACAGCTGCTAGTCACTGAGATGAGTCTTCCATCTGCCTATAGAAATTGCATAATTTGAACCTGGAAACAAAAGGCTATGAAAAAAAGTGGAAGTCAAGGTAATTTTAATTTCACATGCAGCACTTCTTTCCTCGGTGTCCCTAAAGTTGGCCACAGACGGTGTGATTTTCTTTCTTGCAATGACCGGCTGCAGGAAAGAAAATCACTCAATTTCCCCATCAATACTCCCCCCCCCCCATGGAGCTGTTGTCTTTTCCCAGTGGGGGGGCGCATGGGGTGCCATTCTTGTCGGGGGAACACACATTGATTATTGCTAGCAGCTATAATCGCGTAAAAAATCTGACGTATTTGTTGTACCCAAGTCGATTAATGGATCGACTTGGGTACAATCAGCCTGCCAATAGAGGGTTTGAATCTTGATCAGTCCCTCCTGAACCGTCCAAGATTCACACTGCCAGCTTTACCTTTTACATAATCATTCTGCAGCCACCTTTCTCATTTTATCTGGTATGAAATCTCAGTCTTGGTCTAGGTAACCTGAATAAACAAATAAGCAATGGCAGTCCTCATATTTTTTTCATGACATGCTTACTTTAACATGCAAGCTAAATATTAGAAAACACACCAAAAATATGCAATCTAAATGACAGTCTAAGGGGAACCGCGGGTTAACTGATCGAAAACCATGGATACACGTGTGTCTGGTCAAACCGCAGGGCAGTGATATGAAACTGGCCTAGACATGTTAAAGTGGCTAGCTAGCCAAAACATTTTTCTTAGTTTTGGAAAGAGTGGGGAAAGTGTAGAACACCTGTCTAGGCTTTTACTGCTGTCTGGGGCTTTGTTAGAGAGATCTACCCTTACTTCCTGTCTTGCTGATAATGTAAGGGCAGGGTAATTCTCCAACAGCAGCACAAACATAAATAAAAATACTTTCCTGGTGCATCATGGCAGCATACACATGGGTTGTGGCTCCGCCCCCACAACATAATAGGACTGGTTAACTATAAATCAAAGACAGACCCGGCTCACAGCATTCTCCTTTTTTTCCTCACCTGATCAGGACTGGAGTCGCGAGGTATCCCTTACCGCTTGTCGCCCCAGCCAAGTTCAGCCTCTCTTGGTTGGAAGTCCTTCCTGTACAGTCTCTAAACGAGCTATATGGTTGGAGCCCCATTCTGATGGTCTGGGGGGCATATTTCAGCTTCTCCTGGGTGGATGTCCTTCCTGTACAGTCTCTAAATGAACTATATGGTTGGAACCCTGGGTGGATGTCCTTCCTGTACAGTCTCTAAATGAGCGATATGGTTGGAGCCCGATGCTGGTGGTGCAGGCCTCTCAAAGAAAGCTTTAAACAAGCTTTGACGTAAGTGACAGCGTTTCCCTTTGCTTTCCATATGCTTTTAACTTCTTTTCTCTGTTTTGTGGGCGTTTGCCATTTCTAAGATGGCTGCAGCAGTGTAAGTTCACTCTCAGCATGAGAGGCAGGAAGTGATTCGGTCTCTGTGACCAGTTTCCTGGCTAGAACTTCACCAAGATGATGATCTGAGCATGCTCAGGCACTGATCTCACTAATGGCAAAATGTGACAGTTTTAAATGGTTTTATGACATTTTTGGGCAACACATGGTGAAACTCTCTACTCATGCATGCGGGATGCTTATGTGCTCATTGTTTGCAGGTATGTTTTCCCTTTGTATGGTATTCATCTGGACTTTTCCTATCTCTTTCTCAGTATTGCTCTGGGATCAGTGTACTCTTTATGGCATTCACCTGGGCTCTTCCTATCCCCTTCTCAATGCTTGCTCTGGGATCACTGTGCTATGCTGTTTTTTAATTTAAGTCTGCTGCTTGCTCTGTTTCTATGGGGAACGCTGTCCAGTCAGACCACCCATTGCGTTTAAGGTAAAGGGATTAGGTAAGTAGTGAAGATTGAGAAAAAGAGAGCTAATATCCATAGTCCTGTAAGGACCACAAGATGGAGGGAGCCTTCTAAAGGTCAAGGCAAGTCACCATCTAAAGAACAGACATCCAGGCAATGTTGATTAAGGTCACCGTCTTACCACCTTAATTGTCATTTCTCCCCATTTACAAATATCACAAGTTACCAGACCCAATAGGTACTTCATTTGTGGTAGAAAGTCATTGCTTGCCAAGCTAGTATGTCAAATATGCCTGGAACAAGCAGGATACAGCCCTGCAGGGACCTCAAGATGAAGGTAGCCTTCTAAAAGCCAGAACAATCACCATTTAGGCACAGACATCCAGGCAACCAAGGTCATCATCTCACCTCTCATTATTATTGCTCCCTGTTTACAAGCCCTAATGGTGGCTGCATTTGTGGTGGAGAGTCATTGTTTGACAAGCTAGTATGTCAAGTCCGCTGGGAGGAAGTGACAACTGACAAATAAGGGGATGTCTGGAAAGTAGCTGCCTTGATTAAAGAATCGGCCAAGGAGTTGATACATGAAGTCTGTACACCCCAGTTGGTGGCTGAATTGCCTAGCACTTCCAACCAGAGCCAGTAGGTGGTGTCCAAATTGGAAAGCTTGTCAGAGGAAGAAAGTATTAAAGGGGCCACAAGCTTTGAAGATTGCCCAATAGAGCCTTTTTGTAAGGCAATTGCCTGGGGTGAAGTGGAGGAAACTCTCCACAAGGTTAGAAAGTATTCATTCACTTCACTGAACTGGAGGAGTTAATCCAGGAAGAATGGAGGGGTCAGAGGAAAAGGCCCGTATAAACAGATTGTCAAAACTGTATACTCTGAAAAAGCTAACGGGGAATCTGCTGCAGTCTCCTTCAATGAGGGATGCATCATTAATGTAGCTGGCAAGACATGTCAACTTGCTGTTATGTTCAAGGAGGCTCTAGTCTGAAAATCAGATCTAGATCTGAAGTGCTCCTACATACTGTAGCATTTGCAGGTGGCAGCAGACAAGCAATAACCAGCACCTGTGCTGAGTGGATCTAATGGGAGTGGTTTCATAATTATCAACCAGCTGCTGCACCTGCCGGACTCTGAGGAAGCTGGCAGGGTTTGCATCCCTTTAGACATGATTTTTCTATTGGGAGTATCTTACCAAAATTACTTTTTTGTTGCAGTGGTTGCCAAAAATCTGACTTTTATATTGGTGCAGACTTCTGGGAATGTCAGTGAGTCAGTTACACAAACAGGAAATGATGTTGCAGGGGGGTGTTACGTACACATTCTAAGTAAAGAACACCTCCAGATAGTCGCATTGCATTTTACACAAAATTACAGCCTTGAAGATTGAAAACTGGAGTAACCCTTTAAAGAAGCCCTTCTGGAAGAAGTGAAGAGACAAGGTGGTAACGGCTTTGTAAGAGCTGAAATTCATTCTTTTCCTTTTAGGTTTGTGTCAGTAGACGTCAATTGATGTTTTTCAAGAGCGGTGTTCCCCGCGGTCACAGCAAGAAGGGTATTATAGCTGAAGCCATGGTTGGCGAATTGCCTTAAAAATAAATAAATAAAACTGGTGCAAGATACCAGACAACAGATCCAATCCATTTGGGAGTAGACAGGATACAGTCACCTCAAGGGTGACCACTGCCAGGTCAGGGCGAATATCATCTGACAAAAAACAGAAAATTCTGAAATGTCCAGCATACAGGCGGGAACTTCCAAAATAGATACAAGAAGGCAAAATCCTATGGATCGGGGAAAAGATTGGTGAAGGAACTGGGGAACTACCCAATCATTATTAAAGCCTTAAAACTCTAAAGCACCTGTCTTGGGAGAACAGCGAAAGTCTTTTTAAGGGTGCACTCATACAAGGGGGTACCTGTGTGAAGCTTTGCGCACACACCTGGATTGAAAATATTCAGGATCAGTGGGCCATATCAACTATATTGCCGTGACATTGGTGGAAGTTTAAGGGATGTCCACCTTTCTGGTACAATCATTTTATTAAAAAGTATATCATCATGACAAACCTTCACTCATGCAGGGGCGTAATTCAATGAGCATAACGATCATATAAAATTGATAGGTGGGATGTCCACCTTTCAATCTCTTCCAGTCAGCCAGGCTACCAGAATTAATGGAAAATTTAAAAAATTCTGGTCAAGTTTTGTAGCCGGATTAAATGAGCAATCTTAAAGGCTCCACTTGCCTAGAGGAGATGAGGATTCGGTTCACCTCTGTTCTAAAATAAAAAAAATAAATAAATAAAAAAAAAAATCAGGTAATCTGTGCCC